>JAVQJG010269219.1:0-20177 GCA_036024015.1 Craterocephalus amniculus
ACACACACACACACACACACACACACACACACACACACACACACACACACACACACACACACACACACACACATTCCTCCCAGGCATCATCCCATCTATTTGACACAGTAATTACAGCACACTCTGATTCCAATGATGGATGAACTCCCAGTCTGGGATGAGCAGTCTCTCCATCCTCCTGCTCTCTTCTTTTCCTTACTCCCCTGTGTTCTTCTCCTTCTGTCTCACCACAACCTCCAGCTATGTTCCTCACAGAGCATTAATACCTTCATTGCTGGTGTGAAAGAAAAGTATTTCTATTCTTATGAAGAATCTGTCAAGCAAAATCAAAATATTGTGTTTCATTTATCAACTGTGTTTCACAGAGTTCTGTGGATATGTGATTATTAATTCTCTATATTTAGAAACAGATCAAATTTTTTTTGACTAATCTGTTATGATCATTCACATCAAATTTGTTTAGTTGAATTTAATCTCTTCCAATTGGCATCATGCTCATGCCATCTTGAGAATGAATGAAAATGTCTGTGAGAAGTATTAGAATACCTGTAAATATTCTCTGTTTCTCTCTTAAGCCTTTTTCCCCCCTAGTGTCAGCCAACTCTACTCTGGTTAGATTAAGAAAAAACAAAGAGTGCAAAAGAGTTGGTAAGGAATTCATGCAAGACTGGAATAGCAGCAGATGCTTTTTAACTGAGTTGTTAATGCAACACACACTGGGGGAAACCCAAACTTTGTGACCTCTGTATGCACTAGGAAGAAGTATCTTTTGCTTTCTGAAGTTTAAAACAACAAAGCAAAAGTAATATTTAATTTTAAATTGGTTTATGTTTTATGGGCCAATACTTTAACTACTATAATCGTCGCTGAAAATAAGCTTTTCACAGTATGCGTTTTGAAAAAGAAAGAAAGATTCCAATAGAAAGAAACTTTTAAACATGAATCTTAATGATGGCTTTTGGTATGCAGCAGCTGAGAGTTCTTTCTGGCTGATCATAAAATGAATCTTTTTCAGGATTATTTGATGGTCACAATAAACTGATCCGTAAAAATTTGAGTGTTACAGTGAATCAAGGCCATTTTAGGGAAGAGAAAGGACAGAAAATTCTAGCTACATTAACATATCTAGCTTATTTATTTGACCTGTTAACTTCTACTGATTATCCAGTTTAGCTCAATCCTTTATAATTATATAACAAACATACCTTTTTCATTTATTGAACAGATAAAAGTTATTATCACCGGTGTCATAATTAAGCTGCACTGGCACAGGGAGGGTGGGGAGCAGGAGGGGGGCTAGTATGGAGGAAAGGAGATGTTGTCGCCTCAGGATTAGAGCAAAGTGATGCTACGAAAAAGAAGAAAAATATCCTGTCCTCCGTCTACATTGACTGACTGAAAAACAAGCCAGCCATGATGCATCAAAACATGTCAGAGACAGAGCTCAGTGAGGTCACAGCGTATGGGCTGAGCGACCTTCTCAACGACTGCTGATGTCTTTTTCATTAGTCGCCATGGGGCGGGTTGGGGGTTGCTGATTTGGTTGACTGCCTCTTCGAATTGGCCTGAAATGCAAGGCAATCGAGGATAATGTCATTGCCCACACAAATTAATGCAAGTGCCATAACATTGTGAATGTTTCTATTAATATGGAGGAGGTTCATTGAGGAATTATCTAATTTCCTCATGCATTTTATGATATATGTAAATTTAGTAAGAGTCTGTAACTAAAAGGATGATTAAAGTGTCTGGATGTGAAATTAGCTTAAATCTGGCTCAGTCTAAAGAGTACTTTACTTTGCTGTTTTTCAGTTTCAGACTGGTGTAACTGTAAAAACCACAAATGTTATTATTACATTGTGTTTAAAAAAATGGAAATAAAGACTTTGATTCATTGTCATGTTTGCATTTGAAACTAGGATGATTATTTTAGGTACTTTGAAACAAAGCGCTGACATCACATAATCCAGGTATGCAAGCTGCAAAGCACAGGTCTACTCTGTGCAAGGTTGAGTCTAACTGTATTTTCAACAAAGCGATACAAGAACAGATTATGGAAACTGACTTAATCAGCTCTATTGTCTGTCGTAGAAGTTTTTGCAACATAAAGCTGACATTTTCCTGCATTTAGGAAACACAACAGTAACTATTTACTAACCAACCTGCAATTTAACATTAATTGCAGTGTATTTTGCATGACCAAGCAAATACCAAAATGAAGGATCAAAAACTACAAGATGGTGATGTTTTATTTTTTTGCCATCTTATTATTAGTTAGATGACCACAATCTATTTTTTTCACTTCTTAACCTTGCAAGATGAAAATTTAAAAAGTTGAGACAATTCTAAATCACATGTGATCTGTCTGTGTTGTATCACAGTCCATCTTGTCACAAGTATTTTCTTAATTTTTTAAACTTCTACGAATGAATTTTGTTTTGAGCGGTCCCTAACGATTATGTTTTCTTCGATTAATCTGACAATTATTTTTTTGATTAATCGATAAGTCTATTGATTATTTTCAACAAAAAAATGCAGTACAAAAAATATACGAATCTATTAAATTAACAATTTTCAAATAATCTAAATATTATTAGAAAATAATAGGCTGCAAACAATATGATGATCATTATTAGGGCCGTGTCGCAGACAGTATAGCTACAGTGAGCAATATACCCAGACTTTGGAAGACATATTTCTGGTGCTTTAGTAGCGACCGGGTTTCCCCTCGGATGCCGCTGTCATTGATATGACGTCATTCACAAAGGGCAAAAATTTGCATCGTCCCGGCAATAATTTTGTAACATTTTCAAAGGCATGTCACAAATGCAACTGCAAATGCATGTGACTTTTGAGTCTTGATTTCTTGATATTGTTATTGTAATTTCAAGAATTTTTACAAGGCATTTTTACATCATGGGCCAACAAAGCTGTTTCATTGAATGAAACTATGTCGTTGATTGTTATTTTATTGCACAATATCATGATGAAATGATTTAGTAATTTTGCCAACAGGAAATAAATATTCTGATTGAAGCAAATGAATGTATTGGTAGCTAATGTTACATTCCTTTGTTGTACTGTCATTACTCTGTCTAGCTACTGTTATTTTGTGCTGGTCTTAGTTAAAACAATCTAAACACTTATTTTTTGCATCTGTAAGTTATGTCCGGTTGAATGTCTTTTGTTTGATGACGTAATCTTTTGTAATGTCATTCAATTGAGTTGGGAGAGACTCATTTTTCATTTCATGTCATTCAGATAGGCATGTTTGTAATTGTTGCATTGGTAAATAGTTCACAAATAAGAGTTAACACACCGTCAAATCCAATCCAGTCAGATCCAAATAAAACATAAACATACTCTTATTTCTCAACACTGGTCTCACTTGTTGAAAAGGTTAGGTTGAATATAAGTGAAAACCTATAACTACTTCACTACATGTATAATAAAACTGTTTCGTGACCTCTAAAGGAAATAAGCATGGTGCACCTTAAACAGGTTGAGAAACTACATTTAGTATCTGCATAATTGTTTTAAATAGAAACCAGACTGATCAGTTTAAATTAAATAAAGACAATGTGGACATGGAATTCAGATACAAACTGTATTTATTTATAAAGCACCTTTTAGGCCAGGGCAACTCAAAGTACTTTGCATATTACTGTAAAAACAATGGCTGCATAACAGAAAATTAAAACAGCCTTCACAAAACACATATAACAACAATATATACAAAATATAATTTATTTCATACACAAACTCACACACACAATCACACAGACACAAAGAAAAGGAAAAAGTTCATAAACTGGTCCCAAGTGACTGTCTCTTTTAACTTAAAAAAGGTAAAGACAAAGAAATTAATTAGTAAAATGAACATAAACATCTGGCTTATGTTCTGACTCTCCATGATGAGAGGGCCTGTTGGGAATGAAGGATCCAGGGGCTTCGACCTATCTCATAGACACAACAAAACAGAATATGGTTATATTCTGTTCTCTTCTCATTATACACTTTTTGCTTTCATCATTTCCTTCTTTATTGTTGTTTTAGTCACAAAAGATCATTATTCTATTTCATTTACAGTGTACTCTGTTCGTCGGTAAGTAGTCATTTTGATCTTGATTGTTTTAGGGCTAAATATCAACTAATAACAAATTATGTGAACTTACACAACTATTCGTCTGTTGATCCAGATTCAGATGAATCACTGCCACACAATGGTCTGCCAGCGCTCATATCACTGAGGCCTTTTCCGCCCTGAAACATTGCAAGGGACTGGGAAAAGGCTGTGCTTCCACAGAGGATGTGAACGCGGGCCGTGGGCACATTGTTGGCCTTGAGTCTCACCACACTACAGTCTTCCAGGGCTTTTGGAGTAATGGGGGGGCAGTCGTCGGTAGCCTACTTCTGCCGTTTCCTGTTCGCATGGCATTTAGACCTACAAGGCACCAGGGACCCAGCCACTGTGAAAGACGCTTAGCAGGAGACGAGTAAATCCCTTCCTGACGTCAGAGATGTGTACGGTTTGCGTGACGTGTTGAGAGCTGAGAAATAGGTGAAAATGAATTGGCTACTTCTCCGCCAGTATGACTCAATCCTGTCTTTTTATAGAGACAGGAGGGTTCTTTTACAGAGGGATTCTGCCGGTGGCTTTCTTTACTTTGACAAGACAAACAAAATGAATTTTTCCCTTTATATTTGGACATAAATGAAACATTTATTTAAAGCTTTGTTGCTAAAAAAAATAAGTAAACATAAATAAAACAGTTCATTGAGACAATCTGAATTTGATTAATCTGGGTTGTGGTTGGAAAAACTGTATGTATTTTTTATGGTTTTACTATTTTTAAAAATGCAGCATGGACATTTAAACTAAAGTAAGCCGCGACAGACGACAGAAAAATTAAATTAACATAAATTAAAGGGCCTCTTCTTTTATACTCGAATGTAAGGCAAGAGCTTTTTACCATTACTAGGCCATTCCTTTATAATGCCAGCTTTGCATAAATCTGGGAACAATTGTCATCACCCCAGGAAAGGAAGACATTTTCTTGCTCTGTATCCTTGTCATGTTTGCACATTGACATAGCCCCCTATTGTTGTACAGAATGGGACAGAGTGGAGCTCTTTGATGCGTTAAGTGATTTACTGACCAAGAGGACATAAACAAATGGTTCATTGAGGACTCTGGGCAGGAAGCGCCAGCCCAACTTCAAACGGGTGCTCTGAAAAACAATAGCCTGAGGTCGATTTCTCTCCTGCTGAATTATTTTCTGTCACTGAGCTCAGTGACACAAATGGTAACACTGGACTGGTAATAGGATAACTATGTTCTCTTTTTAAACATTTTTTTAACCTTGTAATTGCTATCACCATCTACTGTATGTTGTCTTTACTGGAATTACTGGTGTTTTTATTGGTAGAATTTTTTGTCTGGTAAAAGATTGATCCACTGGGGCTGAGATACAGTAAAAAATCCTGACCATGTTTAAGAAATTTGCATGATCAGCTTTTCATTGTTACAACTCCAACCCATCATAAAGTCTGTGTAAAATGGATCAGGAAAACCCTGTCTCAATACCGACACTGCATCTAGAAAAGCTCAAAAGTTGTACAATGATTATAATTTCATTATTCTGTTTATTTCACAGACACAGCTTAGATTTTGCAGCAGCTTGACATTTTTCATCATTCGATATTCATCATTATTAATGGTTAAAGTCACATGAAAGGTGGGACCAGTGGACCAAGGCTGTAGCTCAGTGGATAGCTACAGCCTACGTCGCCTACTAATACAGGACATGTGTGTTAGCTCCTAAAGCACCCAATATGTATCAATATAGTGAATGGGTATGAATGGGTGAATGAGATTTGTCATGTAAAGCTCCTTGAGTGGTCTGTGACTAGAAAAGTGCTATACAAGTACATTTACCCTTTACCAATCTATACATTGCACAATTAAAATGTGGTTTAAACAGTGGAATTGAGAAAACTATAATAAATTACTTGACATGGCAATTATTTGAACTAAAACACAGTATTTACTGGGAGCCCTAATTACTTGGAAGTTACTTAAGATGCATCAGTGTTCATAATTTTTGATATGTATCTTTTTTTTTTCTGTATTTCTGTATTGATACACAGTATCATAGACCCTTGGGTGAATGTTTTTGACCAATGATAGCAAGGTGCTACAGTGTGGCCTACAAGTTGTTTTTATTTAAATATAACTTATGACTAAATTGTCATTTTACTTTGCTAACCAACTTCATTTCACAGAAACCTATAAATTGAAACCTTTCCATCACAATAATGTCCAAACTTGGCTGACATTAGGAACTGTAACTGCAGAAACAAGGCAAAAACTAAGTCAGTTTGCAGTTTACCTCGAGAGTCACTTTAAAAACTCAAAAACTAAAATCAAGGGTTTAAGATTTTACTGTTTGGTTTCAAAACATTTGATGTGATGATTTTTTTTCAAAGTCCACTGAATTTAAATGTTTTATGGTATTAGTGGGGAATAAGCATTTAATGTTTTTTCAAATAAGCTAAATTTGGCACAGTCAATTTTAGCTGAGACCATTACAAAAAAAAAGCAAATCTGATTCAAATGTGACTGAAATAAATATACTTATCTTATAAGAACAATTTTTTTTTGATAAATTAAAGAAAATGGTTGCTTTTTTTTGACAGAAAGGTGAAAAATAATTTGAGCTTTCAAAAAACAGATTTTTTTCTTTTCATGAACTTTGATGGTGTTTATTTTTATTTTTTTCAAAATTCTGTCGGACAAAGCAAGTTGTCTAGAAAAAGAAATACTTTTTGAATTCATACAACGTTATTGCTTCTTGACAAATACAAAAACATATTCACAGCCAAAGACCAGTTTTAATATCAGGTTATCTTCACTGTTCTTCAGACAGATCCAGCAGGTTTGTTTACATTAATAAAGAAATTTGTTATCTAGTTGATACTCATGACTTTCATGGATGAAAAGCTCATCTTTAGTTTCAAATGACATTTCAATAAAATCTGTCATCTTCAACAGAAGTTAACTAATTCTCATAAATCAAACAGTATTATCAGGGTCTGTTTGATTTTAGATGTGCCCCTCACAGTGACTCATTTCACTGAGGATGCTCAGAGAGCAGGCTCTAGTACCTCAGGGGTTTCCCTTTAAATCAACATCCTGTTGGGCTACAAAGTGAGGAATAATCATTCATTAACCCCCGTGACCCCATAAAGGAGGGGCAGGGGTTTACATCGCTACTCTCTTTGTGTCATTGACTCAGCAGCTGGGTCAAGCCAAATGACAATGCACATAATGATCTTAAATGGATTAACTGGCCAAACACACCCCAGAGTTTCCTTTTCAATTATGAAGCTTACTGGTTTTGAAACGGAGCGCAAGGTGGATTTCAGGGTCCAGCAGATCCTTAGGGAGGATGTGATATGTGTATGTGAGTGTGCGCGTGTGTGTGTGTGTGTGTGTGTGTGTGTGTGTGTGTGTGTGTGTGTGTGTGTCTGTGTGCCAGGTGGGTCTGCGGCGCAGACTTTCTGCTGCATCCAGCGGCACCGTTTCAACAAGTATTTCCAAAGCAGCCGTGGATTTACCAGCAGGCACCGTGGCATTTCTCAGAGTCGACCCCCCACCTCCTGCTGGCCGCCTCCCCCTCTAAAACAGGCCCCAAAAATATTTTCACTCACATTTCCCCCAATGCAGCAATGCGCGCGCCCAAAAGCCGCTTTCCAGGGCAGAGGAGGGGGGAGGAGGGGATGTCATGTTTGGAGTCTGGGCGCGCGCATCTCTCCCCCCCAAACCGCGTCAAAAACTCAGTCCGGGGACGCGCAATCGGGCACGGGCCGGCCTATAGCGGAGAAGCCGATTGGTCGAAGCGCGGCTCCATCTGCTCACGTGACCTGCGCCGCTTACAATAAATAAACAGCACCAGAAAGATCTGCAAAAAAATCCCAGATGCGGCTCCAAAACACAAACACGTACACATCAACAACACGACGCGCTCACAAACACACGTCTGAGGGTGGCACGCGCGCTAACGTGCCCGATGTGACACCAAAAAACTTGAGCTGGAATTTTTTGGGGGGAGGGAAATGTCCAGTGGGAGGAGGGAAGCGCGAGGCAGAAGCCGTGCTCAGGGAAAAATGACAGCTCCACTGACACGCCGCGGACTTCCCGGTGGCCGCCACAGACCCGCTTCGGCTCCACACACTTTGGAGAAGCTGCGGGCAGCCGGCACGCTCCGGCCATCCCAACCCAGCCACACACACGCGCGCGCACACACAGTATTCCAAGCGAGCTTACCTACACAGTGAATGAGTTTGTGCCTCCAAGAGTCAAGTTCCTGCCGAAAGCCTCGCCTCTCTATCGTGCATTGCTGCCTTTTGCACAGACTCGCCATTTTCTATCGGCCCCTCCCGTGGGCGCGCACATACTGCTGGGTGCTTCCCTGCGCGCACGTCACCGGTGCGTTTTATTCTATGGCTGGGTGGAGAGAGCTATGAGGGGGACGGGGCTGCAGCATCCCCCTTTCTATAGCTCCGTTTGTCCCACCCACCGAAAGTGCCCCCTCCCCTCCGACTCCTCCAGCATCTCTGCGCGAGGACGCGCTGTCATTGGTGCTTTAACGGGATGTTTGTCTGTTTTAATGTTCTGTGGAGAGCTGCACATGGCGCCTGTGTTCCAAATTTGTCGTGGCTTAAAGCGATATGTGTCAAAGGGCGAGGGTGTGCCGGGGATTTAAAAAGCGCATAAAGACACGGCATTGTTTAAATCAACAGATGTGTTTCAGTGCACATCACAAAGTGGGAGGAAAATTAGGGCCTGAAACTATCAGAGACCGATATGTTCATGTAGGAAAAAGCGCCAGCATTAGCTTTGAGACGTAAAAAGAGTGAAAAGTCTGAAAATCCCTAAATCGTCAGGTAAGGAACAGAGAAGCAGTCTATTAATGCCTTACTGCAGCTTATCTGTTAAAGGATTAAAGTACAAAGTGATTAAAAACCATACTTTATACCTGCTGATTTACTCATTTTCACACAGACTTGACAAGTTGAATCATCTGTTTGAAACTGTTTGAATGATTTTAGGAAAAAAAAGTCTGTTCATTATTTTCAGAATAAATCTAAATATTGGCTTTTCATGTTGGTTAGTTTAAAAGCTCACTTCCCAAAAAAAGTTTTTTTATGCTTTCCAGAAAGGAAAGTAGGGGGAAATCAGGAGATTGTTTTGAGATAAAATGAACAACCTGCTCATTCACAGCTGATTGGTCCCTTGAGCTTGAGTTCCCTTCTGATTGTTAAGGTGGAAATGTTCTTATTTTTACTATTAAACTCGCCAAAACGCAGGTCTAATCACAAAATTGAAACCACAAATGACACGGTATCATTAAAAGGACCCTTGCTTTAGTTTAATTATCCTACAGAGACGCTGGGGGACATATCTAAAAAATAAAATAAAATAAAGCAAGGACAAACGCTTTCACATAGAAGCACTTTGACTAATTAAGTCGTTGAACCCGCTGCCCTCGACAAAGATGTCTCCTGCGGAGGGCCGGCCAGCGGAGGAACACAACCAATACGGGCATGTCTTGAGTCCAGGCAGTGGAACTACAGCCAATTAGATTACGTGTCTTTAGAGCGACGCTGAGGCAGCTCTTCTAGAAAACGACTGAAGGAAAAAAAAGGTTAAATAGACGCTGAGAAGAGCAGAAATCCTCCAACTGCCACCTTGTTTTCAGCGATGTAGAGAAAAGCGGCTCTTTAGTAAAACAGGTAAAAGGTTTATTTTCTCTCCTCGGGCCTGTCCACGAGCGCGCGCGTGTGTGTTTTGGAGGCTGACAGCGTCATGCCGGCAGGATGAAAGGGATTAGGGCGCCGTTACTGTGGCAACATTAGATGGAAGGATACACACTCCTCCTCCCGTCTAATCTGACAGCGCGCCTGATGGCATCTGAAGCATTGTTCCTCCTAATAAACACTCCGGACGTTTTCCTGCTTGTTGAGCTGATTTCATGTGTGTTTTCGGCCGGTGTCCTCACGCTGATACAGAAACACGTCAGACACAATTCACGCAGCTTGTTGGTAGTTTCCGAAATAGGCTATAGGATTATGACTGTAAAGAAACACATGGCAATAAAATATAATTGCTTCATTTGACACATTAAATACATTTGTGGAAGCCATTGCCATAGCGTAAATGCTAATTAGAAAAATTAAATAAAGAATAAGCTATCGGCTAATTGTAATATTACAAATAATATAACAATTTCAATATAACAGTTATATCATTTAATATATTTTTAAGGCCTTCAGATACAGGTGTAGTGTTTGAAAATGTCATGATTAAGAGTTTTTGTATTTTATTTCCTCCTTATCTGCTTCCTGTTTTTTTGTTTGTTTTTTTTTTGGATTCCCCTTGATTCTGTATTGCACAGAGGGAAGACAAATTTACTTATACTGTACATTTCAGACATGATGGAACCAATTGTGCCGAACATAGACTGACTGTTGCATGTTTTACATACAAACAGTAGATTAAACAAGAAAAACTTCCTGAATTTCATGCTTGGCAGAGAGGAGGAACCGATTTACCAGAGCAAAGGTTTAGTTTAAACTTTGAGGTTTTATAGGAGCGGAAAAACTGCATGTTTGGTTTGAATTGTCAGGATGGGAATCAAACTGGACCCAGATGATCTTAGAAGCCTTAATGACTTACATGGCGTCTGATGATCAGATTTACATTTTAGACAAGAACTGTGCAGTGCCTTGTACAACAGCAGAAACATTTTAAAATCAATTCTTTGTCTCACAGGAAGCTGGCGTAGAGATCTGATAAGCGGACTGATGCGTTCCGTATTGTGAGGACATGGGCAGCTGCATACTGGATTAGTTGCAGTTGTCTTTTTGTTTTTTTAAAGGCTTGCAAAACCTCTTTTACAATACAAGACTACTGAAAACAAGCTGAATTTTTTCTAAATCATGCTGAGGTATCAGTTAACTTATCCTATCTCCAGGTGGTAAAAGTGCTGATTTGGTTCCTGCTTTATATGGATAATAAAGCTAAACTCCAAAATGATACCAAGATTGATCCATTGGTTTTTGCTAATCTTTTTACACAAAGACAATGATTTCAGATTTATTCTTCACCTTGATAGCAAAAAATGTTGTACCCAAATATGGCCCACATCTGCAGTTTTGTTTGGCCCATATTTGGCCTTGACTTGCAGCACTGACTCCATGTGAGCGTGGCTGCTAAAACTCTACCACATGTGGGCCACACATGGGTTACACGTGAGCCTAAAGGAAACTTGTGAATAATGTCCAGACTGGCTATGCATATTTGGACCAGTGCTGTATCTGAGCCATAAGTGCTGAAGTAGTCTGGATGAGGCCCAACTTTACTTTCACAACATAAGTGGCACAACATTCCTGTAAATGTAGTAAAAATGTGATTATTGATCATTACTCATACAACGGAAATACGTGAATTAATTGATTTAAATGAAATCAGTGCTGGTTGATGTGGCCTCGTATCTAAATTGTGGTACAATCTGAACCATGAGTTGTGGCTAAGTTTGCGATATTGTCTTTTCTTTCCTATGTTTATGTCAACAAAACTGTTCTGAACACATTCATACCTCAGGACAAAAAATTCTCAATTGCTGTTTTCAAAACATTCATTTTGCAAATTCACTTTTTTTTTAAACTTAAGCTTCAGTTAAATCTGTGAAGATGAAAATATCTTTATAGTATTTTGTGAAAAATATAAGCTCATATTTGTTTCACATTTCTTCATCAATAGGCAGTTGTATGAATATGAACTACCTTTTTATTGTATTATTTTATGAATCAATCTGAATGTCCTGTTATTGACAAACATCATGAACATGTAAATAAATATGTTGTTTTCCAGTTCATTCTTGAACTTTTTAATTCCATTGCCAGATAACCCACAAACATCCTGACATCAGAAACGCTTCAGCAGCCCTCTGGTGATGGGATTTCTGTCGAAGGAGCACGTGTTTCTCCCTTCAGTTTGGAAGTTAAGATGTTTCCATCTTCTCCTTTATGGTCTAAAAATATTTACCTGTAAATATTCTAGTCAGTTAGTAACTGAACACAGAGAATATTGTTGAAGTAAATATTAGTTGATGAATAAGTTAGTCTCCGTTCGACCATGCTAATTGCTAGCTTGCCAATGGTATTTTCCATAGATGTTAGCATGAAGCTAACATCGGTTTTTCCACACGTTGATATTACGTGATTTCACTGAGACACTGTCAATGAAATACTGACGTATTTTCTGTGTATCTGCTTACTTTAACAGTTTTCCAGAGTAAATGTTTTCAAACAGATTCTTTCTGAGAGACAGTTTATCTGCATCTGTGGCAGGAGGCTAGCTCACATTGCGCCCTTCGCACTCCAGTGCAGCTTCAGAGGCTGACACTCACTGACCGCAGACTCCGCAGCTTCAGGTGGTAGCACCAAAATCACAACTGTTTGCAAATTGTTTCTGTGCATATAAGTACAACTTTATCTATAGTGCTCGTGCTGATGAGGACCTATAGAAAGTGTCTGCTGTGATGGTGCAGACATGCAGCAGTGGCAGTCCCAGACCAACATTAGAGGGGGCCAGGCAGGTAGACGAGGATAGCTGGAGGAGAGATATTGCACCAAACGACAGTTCAGTCGTCTGCATCTGTCAGTTTAAACCAGATGACAGGACAGTCAACTCATTTAAATGAAGGAGTGATACCATCAATATTTATTTTTCCTGACAATGTTTGAAATTTTTTAAAATTTTTTTACAAAAAAATCTTATTCTTTGATTATTTTAATTGTAGCTCTAATACTATTATCTATTTATTCATAAATTAAATATATTTTTCAAAACAGTTTTTTAATATCAGTCAGTAACATTATTTCTCTGAGAGCAAAATTCTTTTTTTGTCTATTCGAACCAATGCATTATTTGTGTGTGTCTGAGTATGTGTATAATATAAATATAGATCAAGAAATTGATAAATAGATCTATCATTAAACGGCTTGAAAATGGTAGAAAATTCAGTGAGTTATGGTTATTCTAACTGGTAAATGATCCATTGATTACTGGCATGAGTAGACGCCGCCTCCCCCTGCCCAAGATGGCAGCCGTCTCGACGCAACGTTCCTATGGACAGCAGCGTCGGAGGCGGCATCTACGTTTGCATCTATGGGCCAGACAATCAGTCCCATTTTCTTCTTTCATTTGGTCAGTGGTCATTTGTGGAAATATTGCTCCCTATTCGACAGTTGTTGTAACTGGTGACGAGTGGAAATGCCAAAATCTGCTGCACTGTCTGAATATTATTGGCTCATAGCTTTTACATGTCTGTTTGGTGTGTGTATATGTGTAGAAATCTCACATGTAGTCTCATCATTATAAACTGAAGTTACTTGACTGAACAGTCCCGCCCTGGTGGACACCACCGTCTGCAGGGTGATTAGATTAGTCACATGAGAAAGTAAAGTTAGTGTCCCGTCCTTGTGGTATAGTTCTGTAATCATCTTCATGAACCAGCAGTAATCCTTGTGGTGGTCCAGGTCCTGATCATGGTCTTTGTGTTTTTTACCTGTGTGCCAGCAGGACCCATGACCCTGACACGAGGATCCTTCACCTACTCCAATGGCGAAGAGTACCACGGGGAATGGAAAGAAGGTAAGACTCACCTGTTCAGTCACCTACCCATCCTCCATTAACATTAGAGGTCATGCTACTGATACGAGGCTGTGGGCTCAGCCTATAAATCCCACAGAGTAACGTAATGATGCTGGTAGATGTAGTGAGGATGATCTGCTGTTGCATCTGATCTGACCAGCTTTGTGGCATTTCTGGATGTGTGGTCATGTTTAGCCACTTTGCACTTTTCCTGCTGTTTTATAAAAGATGCAGAGTGAGGACAGGCTTCATTACCAGAACAAACGCTACGCAGACATTACACCTCTTCTCTAAAGTATCCTACAAAACTTTGTGTGGATGTTGTCATCTGCTGGCGACCTAATTAATGCCCCTTCCAGAGGCTGCAGATTCCTGTTTAGCAGAAATAACTTTTATTTTAATTTATCCAGCAATTTTTAAGACCTATGTCCTCCTTCCATGCAAATTTCCTTTTAGTGCAAGATGCTTTCAGGAGCATAGTGCAAGTTCTAGCTGGAAGTGACACCAATGTTGTGTACGTGCACGGGCCACTTCACTTCGAACACGTTGGTCTTTGTGTACCTGCACTGTACTCAGTCTGAGCCCGGAGTTAGATGCACAATAAATAAATAAAGCATAGCATAGCTAGCATATGGGTAGCCCAATGCTAATAAAGGCCACAAATTTTTATTAGCTCGTTTGCTAATGGTAGGGTTAAGGCCCATTTATGCTCCCTGAAGGACGTAAATATCTGCGTCGCTGCCTTCATACTTCCATGCGTCGTTTCTGTTGCTACGGCTAACCTCTGCTAAGCGGCAGTGCTGAGATCATTGTTAACTCCACGATACAACGTTAGTTTCACACACCGGTTGGCGGCACAAAGGCGCTGCTATAATGTTGTTTCTAACCACCAATACTTCCTGAACACTTTTAGAGCTTTATTTCAAAAGCTTGTGTAACTTCTAATGTTTTCGTTCTTGCCTTCATTCTTCTTCTATGGTTTTCTTCTTTCCATTTATCTTCTTCTTGTTCCCTGGTTTGTTTCTACTCCACTATGCTCAATGCTGACACCGCAGTTTCCGGTGTTATTACTCCTTCTTCTTCGTCGAGTGACGGATGCGCAAGGAGCCTAAAAACGCACCAAATACGCACGTAATTGATGCAGAAGACGGACAAAAACTTTTGTGCGTCTGCGTATCCGTCATCTGCGTCAAACATAAATGGGCCTTTAGCGTTACATACTAAAAACGTGGTATTGCGGTATTACGTATCCTGATTTGCGTAATTCATACATTTACCTTTTTAGTAAGCAGAAAGCAGCTGAGGGTGCCGTTTTATTCTTAGAGCAGATCGGAGCTCCTCCATTTATGTAAAGCTGAGCAGCGCATCAACCCATATGCAGCCCTGAGGATGCAAGCACGAATCCCTCTCACTGAGCAGCAGGAACAGGACTATAGAGGCAGCTGATGGATAGATATCGGCTCATCCTGCACATCAGGCTGCAGTGAGAGGATGCTGGGCAAAGAAAATAACATTATTTAGCATTTCCACATTCATAATGCACCTTTAAGGATCGTTTTGCATGTGCTGCTTTTATCAAACCCTCCAGCTTACATTGTTTAATTTCTTTGCTTTTTACATGAATTACCAACATCACAGGCATCTTTATATCCGTGCATGAAAACAATATGCAGTATAATTTTAGCATCATGTCATGTCATGTCATGGCATTGAAGTTGTGATTAATGAAAGGCTTTACTTGCTTCTCTTTTGTTAATCTATTTTATTTAAAATTTCAAATCACCAAATCCCTCCTTGTTAAATTACACTGAAATATGAACTATCCCAAGGGATGTACTTACTTTCTAACTTGAAAATAGGTCATGCTAGATCGATGCAGGCGGGGAGATTATCATGTATTTTTGGGAGCATATAATCATATTTAGGTTAGCTGAATAATTAAGATAAATAGCCAAGGAGCAGCCTTTCTTTAAAAGTAAAGTATAAAGAGAAGTCATCATAATTACGGTGTAATAAAAAAAGTACTTTTGAGTACCACTGCAGAAAGAGGAGCATATCCTGTGGAACTTTTTACTGTCTCAGTGATGTCCTGCAGAGACGAAGAAGCTAGTTTATTATACATCAGGGAGGGGTTTAAATATCCCTAAACATTCAAAATCATGAAAAATTGGCCTCAGAATTAGAGTCCTACAATCAGTCCTGCAGGATCATTCATTACTGAACAATTACTGACCAATCCTGCGATCTGACAATGCAGTCAGATCAGCCATAAGGAGTGAATGCAGGAGAAGTGAATTAATAATAGACGCTATATAAATGATGTTCATTAAATATAAATCTATTATGAATTATTATAACAGCTGTCATTGATTAATTTCTTTGTTGGCTTCTAACACGTCACAGCTCATCTCCAAAAGCAGCTTCTTGCAAACACAAGATTCTTTTCTTTTTTTGTGTTGTGCTTTTTCTTTCAGTCATTGTGAATTTAGATTATGAATAAAGGCTGAGCTGAAAACAAGGTTAAAAAGCCAAAATAATAGAAAGAGCTGTGCAGGGGTTGTGACCTCTAAAGGTGTGACGGTATGGCACATACCTCACTTTTAAGATCACAGTTCAGTTTAGCAAAATGCAAAACAACTATTTGTGGTAAAAACAGAAGCATGTTTAATGACATTTGAATTTAAACAAAAAAGAAAATAACTTCCAGTATAGTCACCAATAAATGATTCTTGAAAAAGTATATGAAAAAAATAGAGATTAATTACTGTTTTAATGACACAAATTGTATCAGAATCTCTGTGTATACATATAAGGGAAAGAGGGATGTTTCAAGAAAAAATAAAGATCATTTACTCAAACTAGTACAAATATTAATTTAACCCCAAAGTTCAATTTTTTTTTTCAAAGGTAAAAATCAAATAGCATGTGTGCTGTAAAAGATGAAATAACATGAATTTCAGCAAGGCAAAGACATGTTTGCTAAATTAAACATGCATCCATCCACATGTCGGGGCTACAGAGAAAACGGTGGGCCGCTCTCATCCTGTCTACCTGTCTATGTCCACTTCCATACTTTACTAGGAAGAAAAAGTGTTCCTAAACATATTTTGAGGTAGAAGAAGGTTTTCAAGTTCTGGCTTCTTAAAACTGTCACTAGCCACGACACCCGCCTGCCAGAGCCTTTGGTGCCACACATGTATGGAAACTTTGGTGCACCTCTGTTCCGTACCAAACGCTCAAAAATAAAACATCAGAATACTGAAACATGTACTGTTAGGGTCCTTGTGAGCCCAGAGATGTTGGAGTATGTGAGAAAAATAACCCTGTGCAGTCTGTTGTTGGAGTGATGGATGAGAAACTTATAAACATTATTTTTCATTGCAGTCAAGGTAAAAGAGACGTAGAAAAGACAGGTAGATGAATTTTAATCATTTCACTTTTTATTTGGTTCAAAGTCTGTGTTTAGTTTCCACTCTGGCCATAACATGTCACTTAAAGGTACAGTGTGTAACTAATTGGGCTCTTTATTAAGAAAAATTGGCTTTCATAAATAATTATTTTGTGGAAGTCTATTCACAATCACATCAAAATAAAAACGTTCTCCTTGCTTAGAATTAGTTATTTATAACTATATATATATATATATATAACGTTTTTTTTCTTTGCTGCCTGAGGGAGAGGTCAGAATACCACAAAAAAGATAAAGAAATCATAATCGGGAGAAAACAAGAGTCTGCATTGGGGCTGCATTTACGAGATGGAGACTATTTGTGAGGGAGATGTGGGGCTAAAAACGGATGCGGAGGTTACAGCCTTTCTATTAGACAGGTGAGCTAATTCAGTGTGACTGCCAGTGATACCACAAATGTATGTTTGTGCCATGTTAGAAACAGGGGAGAGTTGGTCAGTGACTACTTTACTTTGGTTTAGGTCGGATGATTAACCGTTACTTTCTATATAAACACCATGCTAATGCTAAGCAGCTGAGTCATACGGCAGAATTAGCTCATGTGCAGCTAATCAGCTCTGCAGGCTGCTAACGAGACATCTATATGATTCAGCTGTGTTGGAGAAGGAATACATTTAAGGTAGTACCTCTGGAGGACCAGTTATTTGCTCCGATATAACTGTATGTAACAAACGTCGCGTTGCGGTCCATTTTATCCCCTGACAGCTACCGTATTCTTGGAAGGCAAGAGGCGGTGGGGGGAGGCAGGAGGAGAGTGTAAAGTCATTGTAAATCTGCAGTTTGACCGTTAGATGTTGCATTTATTACACAGTGGGGCTTTAAGAGGTGAGACACAGCACTCCCTCAATAGGTGAACTGCATCTAAAAATGATGCCACAGCGGGTGCAAATCTGCTTTACCAACAGCTGAAGTTACAGGGGGCGATGTAATGATCATTTATTCATCATTTATTCATTTATTCTTTAGCCAAGCATGTGCGTTGTGATGTGCTCATAGGACCAGACTGCTGTCCAAGTTCAGGAGGAATTAATGACCAGTTTGAGCATAAATCTGTTTTTATATTATTTGAAGTTCATCATGTGGTTATTAATAACTTACTTAATCCAGCTTCGGTGCTCATCTGTATTATTTTCTTTTGTTTTCATTCACCTTCTGTCATCATGCTGTTCTTTCTCCAGTCAGTCTCACCGATGGCTGTGTGTTTGCACACAGCTGCAAGTCTCATGACCTTTTATGAGCATTTTTGGTGCGTTTAAGGTAGAACCAGCTGGTCCGCCTTTCAGCTTAGAAGAGATTGGCTTTCACCATCTAAGAAGAAAGATACAAACAATTCTGTCATCTGTGAACATGTTCATGAATCTGATGGAGGGTTTTTGTAAAAGAATTCTTAAAACAACTTAAGAGCAAATTTAAGAGGATTGGTTGGTGATGTTGGCGAATGAGGCCCGGTGTGAGAAGGGGGAAGAGGTGAGAGGCTTCAGGGAGGAAGCTGTTTCTGAGCCTGTGGTCTTGCTCTGAATGCTCCTCAGCCACCTACCTGAGGGCCGGGGCTGAAACAGTCCGTGAGCAGGATGGGTGGAGTCCTTCACAATGCAGAGGGCCCTCCCCTGCATCATACAATGTAGAGGTCTGAGGTGGTGGGAAACCTGCACCCCAGCACTTCCAGCCCGCTCAGCAGCAGTGCAGCTGCCGTGCCTCACCGTCATGCAGAGAAGGCTCTCCTCATCACAGTGCTAGAAGCTCCTCAGAATGGAGCTTCCAACTCCAGCTCTCTGCAGCTTCCTGAAGAAGTAAAGATGTTTTTTTGGGCCTTCATGACCAGACGAGAGGTGTTGGCCCTCCAGGGTGAGGTCATTGGATTTGTACACACCCAGATACCTGAAGCTGGAGCCCACTTCCACAGCTGCTTCTCCCATGCAGGGGGGAAATCCATCACTATCCCCTCAGTTTTTTCACATTGATGTAAGGCTTTTTGTACCTGCGCCCGATGTTCCACCCTCCTCTCTGTATTCAGACTCGGTGTTGGTGGTGATGCGTACCACTACTGCTGTGTCATCAGAGAACTCAACTATGTGACAGCTGGGGTGTCTTGAAAGGGACAGGAAGGGACACAACAAACAGGAAAAGGCAGTGTTGTGGAACATAACAGTCTGAGGTCTGTTGGTCAGGAGGTCCAGGACCCCCAGTGAGACAAAGTGAAAAGGTTCACCCGGGTCTGTGGGATGATGGTGTTGACGGGTAAAGGCCCATATATGCTCCCTGATGCACGTAAATGGGGACGTCCATTAGAAACGTTTTCATGCGTCGCCCTCCTCATACTTTTATGTTGTTATGGTTACCTCCACTAGGGGGCTGTGCTGAATTTATAGTTAACTCCTGCAACACAATGTTGGTTTCAGACAGCGGTTGTCGATGCTAATGTGCCACTATAACCGCCAACACGCCCTGAACACTTGCAGAGCCGTATTTCAAAAGCTTGAGCAACTTCTTCTGTTTTTGTTCTAATCTTCTTTCTTCTTCTATGGTTTTTCCTCCTCTCATTCCTCTTCTTCTTCTTCTCTGGTTTGTTTCTGCTCAACCCTGCCTGAAAACGCACCAACTACGTACGTAATTAACACAGAAAACAAACAAAACTGTCCATGAGTCTGCGTATCCAGGAAGAGTTGACAGACAAATAAGAGTCTGCTCTACAGAGGGGTGAGGACTGTATGGAGCACCAATGAAATGTGGGGACACTGATGGTGGTCCACAGTCACAATGATGAAGCCCCTGGTATGAGTCATAGGCAACCGCTCAAATAGGGCTGGGCGATAATTCGATAACGATATATATCAAAAATAGACGCGCGTGCGATAGGAAAAAAAACAGGGTCGATATAAAGTTCGATAGAGAAAACACACTCTTCTTTTTTCATTACAGCCTATCATGTGGCTTGATACTAAGTCGTAACGTCCTCCAAACCAATCACAAACACACACTGAGGCA
>JAVQJG010269220.1:0-27883 GCA_036024015.1 Craterocephalus amniculus
GCCCTGCGACAGACTGGCGACCTGTCCAGGGTGTACCCCGCCTCTCGCCCGTTGACAGCTGGGATAGGCTCCAGCACACCCGCGACCCAATTGGATTGAGGGGTTCAGAAAATGGATGGATGGATAGATTCTCTGTTGTTATTCATTTTTGCATGGAGTTGCTTGGTGGATTGGATGATTGCACTCTCCCACTGAAATAAAGGGGCAAACACACATTATTGGCCATGTTTACTCTTTTTTCATTTTATACTGTTACAGTAATGTGTAATATGTAAAAGATCCATACGCAGCAACACCAGCATGGCAGGTCCTCACCAGTCACATTTTGATGCAGGATGGTATCCTTTTTCTTAACTGGTGACTGTTGAAGGTCAACCTCAACATAATTGTGTTAATTATAGACTGATTGTACAACTTTTATATTGTACTACCCTTATCTCCATCCAGGAGATATCATCAAAGCGGTACTACCCTCTGTGTGAGGTGTTACTCCAAAGTGTGGCATTTTCTATATGCACTGCTCATGATCCTTACAAGTGATGCTTCGTTGTAAATGGGACTAATATCCAATGATGTATAATACAACACCAGTTGGTATTATAAAAGGAGCTATACCTGATATTATTTAAATTTTCGAAGAAAAATGGTTTCTACACGGTATATTATGTGGTAAAAGGGGGAAGTTGAACTTAACCCTTTTAAGTCCATAAAAATATAGTGGCTAAGTTTAAGCTTTGGCATTGACACTCTTTCTCTGCCAACGGGGTTAACTTCCTTAACTTCCCGATTCCTAGGGGAACGCTCCTACTGGCTGATTGGAATCCAGAAGTTAACCTCATTGGCAGAGAAAGAGCGTCACGCCAAAGCGAAAAATTGTCCTGAACTCGTACATATGTGCGATCAATGAGTCATTCATTTATATGGACTTCCCCCTTTTACCACATAATATACCGTGTAGAAACCATTTTTCTTAGAAAGATTAAAATAATATCAGGTATAGCTCCTTTAAAAGGCTGACATAATTGAACAATGACCAAACACAAATTCCCTTACTTTTGTGTAAAGTTCTTGTTTAAAACTAAAATTACATTTATCCCTTCTTTCTACTATCTCAAGGGCATTATCATACATCAATTAACTTGCAAGAGTGATGCAAACAGGAAGAACCAAGATGGCCTTGTTGGGGGGGGGGGTGTTGCAGCAGTTTCCAGCTGAGAAAGAGGAACACAGTGCATGTTGAGGCCCATTCTTAATAGTAAATCATGTGTGCGTGTGTCTGTCCATACATAACCTATGAGAAACAGATGTGTTCTTTTCTGCTGTCTGGGCTTTTTTTTCTGCATTTGTTTCTTTGATGGTCAAATTGAAAGTAACAGTTGTGTTCAGCTGGGACATGCCACAGTTTTACAATGCTCCAAGGTTGGAGAATTTTGTAGCAAAACAAAGCAACGTAATGCCCTATGTGTGAGCATTTGCACATTCAAAGAATTCAAAAACACACAGAGACCAGTTGGTGTGAACTTTGCTCCGACTCAACAGAAATGCTGAGGAAATGGGGCACAAAGTCCAGCCCTAATCATACATGCTTCAAGGGTTGGATAATCTTGGCTGGGATAATGTTGGCCAAGGCAAGTTTATTTGGTCACAACAAAACTGGAGAAAAAAGTCCTGTAAATTCAACCTCATAGGCACACTCTCATTCAGTACTATTTCAAGTTGAGTTATATAGATGGCTATTGCGTATGTGGACTGCAGTCCTTGTATCAGTATGAACAGAAGTGGGGAGTCCCTTTGTTATCAAGGTATGTCCATGGTGGTGATGACATTCTAGGATTGACAAAATAGATCAAGTTAAGGAGGTTACAAAGGTAATTGGCTCTGTGAATTCACAAAAACTGTTGGTGCCAGCGAAGAGGGCCTGAAGCTGATGTAACTATAGCTGGCAGCAAATTATTATCAGGTCAAGTAGTAAGTTAGACATAACAGTTAACCCACAACAAAAAACATGTACAGAATGGTTTAAATGTAAACCATAACCCAAATTACAGTAAAATCCTGTCATCTTACGCTCAACAAGAAAATGAAAAAAACTAATCTCAAACATTCTAATTACCGATGAACTGTACCTGACTATGTATTAAAGAAAAATATGTTATAAATGTTATAGACAAAAACCTCAGTAACCTATCCAACATATTTTTCTCTACACAGGGCTTGTCATTGTCGAAAAAATTAGGTTTCATGAACCAACGTTTTTTAGTTCAAGCATATTAGCTCCCAAACCTTCAAAACCAAACGACAAAGTGACATAAACTCGAGCAACTAAAAAGTGGCATGGCTATAACAGCCCCTCATTTTCCACCCTGCTCCGACTGCAACAATATGTGCCCTCCTCCTATCTCCTTCTCTGCTCATCACCTTCTCATAAACAGTCCGTCAAAGACCGAGGAGAGGGAAGGGAGGCTGCATTCCTGGTCTGAGGACATGTTGAAATTTGCCCCCTCTACCGAAGAAGTGATCCAAATGTTTGACTAAACCAAACATTCATAATGGCAAACACACCTAGCAAAGCTCAATCTGACTGCACCCTTGGTATGAGACGTAAGAAAATCACAGGGGAAGGGAGTTAGATGAACTACTGTATATTCATATTAGTAGCGTTAAGCTAAACAAACGGAGGTCACTCTAACGATCTATCAAGCTGCTGTTGGTTAGGTAAACAAATGTCAAACAACACAAATAGCTTTCTTGCAGGAGATGATCTCCCATCATCTGACACCATACTTTGAGTATTTATGACACAATAACACCAACAACAGTGAAACCAGGAAATCCAACATAATTAAAGATGACTAAACCCTCTCAGATGATATTTCCTCCCCAACTCAAGAGCTTTATGATTAACAAGAGAGACAGGGGAGTGTTGTCTTACTCAGGCTACATTCATTTCCCCCTGGATCCAGTTTTATCCGGAAACATAAAAGCACAAAGCGGCTCACCTTTTCTTGCATTTAATTTTAAATGTCAAAAGGTGCAACTGTTTGAAAATGGGGAAGTAATGAACTTCTATTAAGAGAACACGGAAAAAAAAAAAAAAACGGGAATTAGAAGTAACACCAAGAGCAAAAGAGGAAACTAAGTTTATGTGGAGTGCATGTTGCTGCATTATATGGTTGATCACCTTTAAGATAAGGCTTACAGCAACCTGTTTGTTACAGGGTGTGGCTGCTGCCCTTAGGGCAAAGAAAAAGGAGAAATTCAACAGCCGAATTTAACAAAGCCTTCAGGGCCTGTTTTTCTTTGTGAGCAATGAAGAAGTCAGGATCAATTAAATGACTGCACCCATTTCAAATCTTCTCTTTCTACATGTTTAAACTCTTTTGCAGTGCTGTAGGACATATTGTAGACGGCCACTGTGTACAGCTTTGTAAAAATAAGAGTGTGTTAGAGCTACTTCAGCTAATGTAATTGTAACCCGAGATGTTTCTGTTCAGCTGCATTATCAGTAAAGTACCCATAGATCTGTCTTCTCCTTAAATATGTAATGTGTCTGTTTACTTTGGTCAAACCCAAATTAAAGACAGTGTTGATGGATGAGGACACCGAAAATTAACAGCTCTTAAAAAGATTCAATGACATGAAGGGCAAACAGATATCCTAAATATAGTTAGTTAGTTAGTTAGTTTTAATGATCTGCAATAAAGTTTAAGCCATTCAGGTATTTTGTAAAGTGCTGGTGCTACTTCTGTAGAATTTATGATGGGCAGTCAGTGAATTGCAAGATGAGACTCATTGATCAAAATAGTAGAAATGGCAGTTACTTAAAGGACTTCTTATACTTCTTGTATCCACTAAATTAAAGCCAAGGCTGCTCTGTAAAAACAAGTACACACATCAAGAACAAATAAGCCAAATGAAAGGAATGCCCCCCCTAATTTTGACACAACAGAAATAAGCTCACGGATACAAAAACCAACAACAACAAAAACCCATTCTCACCAATACGAACCTCAGATTTTCAGCTCAGTATAAAGGACTGCAGGTGACTCATATTGATTCCAAGGAAACACTACCACTTAGACGCACTAAGCACATAAATGGAGATAATATTGAATGGGGAGACTCGATTTGCAGATTAAATTAAGCATGAGGACAAGAGGAGAACGAGGTCTGAGATCTTTTTATGCTGCTGTAATGCTGTAATGACTTCAGCTAAAGACAAGAAAATGGTTGATATGACAGACATGATGTGTGACACTGAGGTCCTTTGTAACCGTGCTGATGGTAATGTAATGAGTCTGCTTGTTGTCAACGTCTTTGTTTTACAGAGTTGATCTGCACACAGTCACTGTTTTACTACTCAGACGCATCCTGTTCATTGAACTTTCAGGAACTAACATTGTCAACGGATAACTCAGCCAGCACAGGTAGTTGTGAACATGCTTAATGAATATCTACGCGTACAGGAAATGAACACGAGTCATCTCTGGTCAGATAGTGGAATATGTGAGTCACAAAGACCAATGTACCCTTATGGCCAACTGACTCACAATTAATAGATAATCAGATGTTAAAAACTGATTCACTGTTATTTTATATCAGATCTATCACCAAATAGGGTAATTTCTTCAAAATAACAAACAAAAAACCGTTTGCGAATGCTAAACCCTTTATCTATGCTACATTTTTTTCAGTTTACTGGTTAGGTCTGTGGTGTTATTTCTGCCAGTAGCAACAGAAAACAGCATAGAACCATTCGATTAAATAACACAAAACATGAATCTGCAACACACACCAGTGGAACAGTGTTTCAGCTGCACAAACATCCTGTTTGAAGACCACCATCTGCCAGTGGTGAAACAGTAACAAGAGAACAAACTAATTTCAGCTCAGCCCCACAAATTAAACACGGCAGCTCCTCCCCTGATGAAAAAAAAAAAAGTGACTCACTTTTTTATTAGCAGCAAGTAAAACCTTGTTCGAAAAAAACAATGCTATTTTGGTTTTTTTCTTTCCGTTACTGGCTAGCTTTAGCCACAAAGTGAATGCTGTGACTGATGTCAGATTGCTAATGCTGACCAGTCCCTTGATAGGCAAATTTTATATAAACACGCAAGCATCTGCCAAATGACCACAGAGAAATACAAACAAATGTATGCATGCAAACACAAAAAACACGCATTTGCATGGACTCATGCAGCTGCTGGACTGCATCAGCACACGTTTCTCAGTGGCCCATGTCACCACATCAGTGCACATCATGCAGACAGAATTCACACGCGAGTTAGAGTATCAGTGACAGTATTTCCATTAACATTTTGACCCTACTAGTGAAAAGGGATGAGGGGAGTGCAGGTGGACAGCTGACAACAGAGTGGATAGCATTGCTGTTAGCATGCCTAGTCAGTGCCAAGTTTTCTTGCAGTTATTACTCACATGCTGGTAAAATCTGTGCAGGTGTGCATGAAACATCTGCTTTTACCTGCTGAGGCTTGGGGAAACTTCCAGCTTAAGATTTTTGCTGTGTGATAGTTTGCTCATTCTTTAGTAATAAACTTTATAACTTGTATGTGCTTTGTGGAACATACTCCGAATTACAACACACCTACATCCCAAGACACATACCAATGTAAACTTAAACCTCAGTATCATTTCTCTCTTCAGAAAGATGAAAAACGGCTCAAAGAGGGAAGGGTACTGAAGCGTATAGTTTTTCCAGCTGCAGGTAGCCCTCATTCGCCCGGAGGCCAGACACACCAGCTCTTTTTTTCCATGCTGTTGAGAGCACTGGTACAGCCATGGGAGAAAAGGTGATTTCTTACAGTTTTGTTGAGGCAGGAACAGTTTTCACTGCTGGTATTTTCAGTGAAAGCTTCTGCCTAGAAAAGTACCTCTGTGGAGATTAGCAGGACGCCCGATATCATGCTGTAATCCATTTCAACATGTAGTGAGAAGCTGTCGCTCACCCTGCTGCTGCACCAAAAGGCAGTTCATTAGGTGACAATAAAAAATGTATAGGTATTATAAAATCAAGAAAACACAATAACAATTAAGGCCATTGTTGCAATGGACAAACTATTTCAAAACAGCAAAAATTTTAGTCAAATTTAATGCAAATGTAATCTTTTTTACCCCCAGTTTTTCCTCTGGGAAAATGCACATTGGAATTGCGTTTAAAGGACAAATCAGGATTTAAGGGAAACACATTTTTGGTCTTAAAGTGTAATGTGCCCTCATAAACATAATTCAGACCCAAAGATGAATAGAGTTTGTAGAACGGGGAATGTTTTTCGTTTTAATTTTTCAACCTGCCCTGTCCAGCATCGTGAAATCAGAATGATGGTCTGGCTGCTGAACTGTGCCAAACAAATTTTCTTTGCTAAGAGGAGCCTTTTGGATATGGGGCTCTCCTTGATTCGTACGTGTTGTTCTTTATTACCAGTTTATTTTAGCTTAATTTCTATGTATCTATTTTTTTAAATAAATTCTTCTCACTAAATCCCTAAATCCTCAGTGAAACTCAGTCATGGAGATCTGGTCCAGGGAAACACTGCCCGTTTATTATTTGGCTGCACCCACGCTACAAGGGAAAACAGGAAAGTCACATGATGAAGTGCCCAGGTGGATTTTTGCATACAATCAAACAGTTCTGGGATCCATTCACTGCTCTGCAGAACTAGCCTTATTTTTGCTGCCAATCTTGCTTATAACCGCTGGACTGGATCAGAGAAACATCACAAGGAAACAGGTGGACAGAGCAGAGAAGGGAAAAGACAGAAAAAGGGACAGTGAACCAATATAGATATAAAAACAAATAAAAACAAATAAAAACCTTAATAGAAAAATTAAAAAGCCAGCTACCAGTAAAGAAACAATAAGGATTCTATGAAAACGTAGCAGACAATCATGAGGAGCACCAACGGGAAGAAAACTCTAAAAACCTTTAATACAACACTAACAAGTAATTGTGTGGGAGGTGTGTGTCTGTGTGTGTCTACATGTGTGTGTGTGGGTTTCTGTAGGTTTGTGCAAAACATTATAGGCAAGTTGTGTTGAGTGATCAAACAAATCCAACTGCACACATCCAAGGATTAGAGGCTGACCAAGCAGCCAACACAGAGCATAGAACTGGGACAGCCCAGCAGGAAGCCCAGGCCCGGTGGAGCCGTCATCCTCCAGCCTGAGTTACCCAAAAGTCACCCGCCACGCTAGGGAAAGATCAGCCCAATATCCAGGGGGTCAGGGCAAGTCCAGAAAGCCACCGAGACCAAAGTGACCCTCTTAGACTTACACCTGATGTGCATCCAGGCTACGCAAACGTAGCAACACAGAAGTACTCACTTGTAATTGGTCAGATTGTGATTACACGTTTCTGGGTATCTGACTACGTCTAAGCAGCAAACAAAAGTGACATAAAACACTTTCTTTTTTAGATCTGATGTCTGCATTACAGAACAAACCAGCCTTTAAAACTCAGATCCCAGACCCAGAACAGGCAATGAGGAATGTTGAATCCTGGACAAATTGTTATCTATTGTATTATGAAATGAGTCATTGGAGGTGCATAATGCAGATCACCTATCTCTAGTATGGTTGTTGTTTGCAATAGCATGCAACGGATGTCGTTTTTCCTCAGAAGATTCCTTTATCCTCTCCCTCTTTAACTTTGAATTTGCATTAACTAACTAGAAATATGTCACATGGTCACCTGATGCCCATATCGATTATTTTAAGTCATTGATGGGGCATTGAAATGAATCAACATGGAACCTGATCTGTGACAAGCTGGAATCGATCTACCATGCCTTCCAGAGACCATGCCTTCAGTTGTCATCATCTCCCAAAGGTAGCTGCTGGGGGAGGGGATACTACTGTGAGCTGTTGGTAGCAGAAGTGCAGCAAAGAGGAACTAGCTAAAAACAAACTCTTGCTCTTCAGCTCCCTAATGAATCCTGCTTTTGAAGTTGTAATTTAGAAACTCGGCCATCGGTGTCTTCACTGTCAAATTTATTGATTATCCATCCTTTGAGGTTATCAACAACAGGCTCTGCCCACATACTATAAAATCTTTACTCAAGGTTGTAGATTTTCTAATTTGGCATTAAATGGTAACATTGACTCTTAAGTTCCCCTCTCATTAGACACAAGCTTAGAAGAGACCATATAAGCTTAAAGCCCCTTTCATACTGGCTTTGAAACTGGTAATAGTGAAGACTTTGTCTTTTTTTACACCGTTTGTGTTCAGACAAACGTTTCACTCCTTTACCTCGAAGCTGTAGTGGACATTTACTGGCTAGCCCCCAAGTCATAAGAGGGAAAATGTTGCGGCACTGAAAGCACAAGAAATATCCCGATATCTGAATAAGTCTAGGATGTAAAAAGTCTGCAAGGAAGAGATATGTTTGAAAGGACAATTTCCGTTCAAGAGCGGATGGACTTCACAGGAAATATTCCACAGTGCAAGTCTGAAAGTGGCTCAAGTAGGCTAATTGATTTTGTGGTCATTGTGCTGGATTAGTTGAAACAAGTAACATTACAGTTTTTTAGTGCAGTACACACCAGATTTAGTATTCAGTAATCAGTGCAGCACTAAAGTCGGTATGGTATAGCTGCAGTAACTTTTCCTCTGAGTTAAATCATCCGTGCGAAACTCAAATTTGCCATCTAATGTAGCCATATTATATTTGGCCTGCAAGGCACTGCCAAAAGACTACTAGCTTACGAGTCGAGCTCATAGACAGTGATAAGAGGCAGGTAAACTTTAAAAAATTGCCTACAAGAAATAAATGGATGGAAATTGTTCAAAATTCCAAGGGGATCACAGACCGTTGCCCGAGAGCAGTAACAGATTGTGGATACAGGCCAGAAAATGCAGACTGAGGACCTGCTTGTACCAAAGTCTTTCAAGTCTCTTCAGTACTCAATCCATGTCTCACAATGTAGATCTTGTCATAAAACTTATCTCTTAAAACCGCATACTGAACATGACTGTAAGGATCCTGACTTTGCTGGAACCATACTTTTAAAAAAAACAAAACACTTTATCAGTCTCCGCCATGCAATAACAATGACAGCAGCTCAGTCGGGGACAGTGGCTGGAACTGATCAAACTATCCTTGATCACAAATTTCACTTTTCTTGCTATAGACAGTAAAGAGGCCTTGAATCACATGAGCTGATAAACTGAAATCAGAACTATTCCCAGCAACAAATAGTCAGAGGTTTCATTTCTGACATATGTGGCAGTTTGTAAAGTTTTACTTGCTATAGACTGTTATATACTGAGCTAAGTGAAATTCTTTTTACCACTATGCCGCTGATATTGTCAACAAAAACTTTTTTTTTTTTAAATTTTAAAATTTTTGATATAATTTGATATATTAAAACTCTGAACTATCAAGAAAAATTCAATGACTGAGTTTTTTAATCACTTTAACAAAAAGCATTTGCAATGACGACAAGGTTAAGACATTTCTTAGAATATCTTAAGTTGTTTTTCTCCAGAGTGCAGTTTGCATGCCGTTAACACCGCAACAGCTGGAACAAGCAAAGCAAAGAAGGTTCTTCCTGGATGACTTACACATTGTTGTCTATTGTGGCAAGACAGAAAGCAAAAGAAAATTGCAGTATTCTCTTGAAAGCTCGCTTCTTTAATACACATATTTCAGGAAGGGTGTCCTATTTACTTCCGATAGCTGCACAGATTTGCACATCCTGAATGTGTCCACATGAATGAGGAGTAAAATCACGAGGCAGAGAGAAAACTCATAGTACACTGTGAAAAAGTGGTTCCACGCTGCTAAATGACACCGTTAAGAAAGCAAACTTTTTACATCTATCCCTCAAATACGGAGGGGGTTGGGTGTTTTTGACTGTATTGTGACCAAAGATGGAATTTGATTATAAAAGGGTGAGTTTTCAGTTTCTGCACCACACACAGCTTCTGTGCTTTTTAACGTTTTAAGAACAAGTCTGAAATCATGAACTATGTCTCCGCACAGTTCCACCGAACTTTTGCAGGCTGGAAGAAAAGCAAAACATGTTCCTGTGCACGTTCTAACTAAACACGAGATTAGTGTGTGTACAGCAACATACCAGTTTAATTTGCACCTCACTGCAGACGGAAAGGCCCTGTCAAATTAAATGGTTGAATTTCATGGCCTCAGGCCGCTATAGTCAGACAGAGACAAACTAAAAAGAAAAAGAAATGAAAACAAACTTCAAGTCTGATTAAATATTCATTAGTTTAGGGAATTAAACTACATTTCTCAGCTCAGAGAGGTCTCCCCTTCAAAGACGAAGGAATCTTTTTCTACATGTAATTAGGAGGCATACGTGTTGTCTGATATTCCTCTGATCATTATTGTCACTCCTGCCTTGTCTCAACCTGAAACCTGGCAGGTTGTGACTGTGCACAGAAGGGTAATACATTCCAAACATACCGTGGGGTCAGGGGACTGGAAGAGCCAATAGATGGCCAGCTGACTGCCCAGTCCCTCCTCCCTGCCACAACAGGGAAAAAAAACTAAGAAAAAAAACCCTCTGAAACCTTAAAAGGGTAATTCAAAGACATAGTGGGAGTGGGACAGCGGACACCCAATACAAATTGGCCTCAGGTAGTTTTTAGATTGCTCAGGTGCAGTCTTACCCCCCCCAAAAAACCCAATGCCGGCATTCTAATTGCACTTGTAATCCACCCCAACCCCCTTGACTCAAAGTACATTTAATAATTTGCTTAAGCTCAGCCAAGATATACTGTTAGTTTCAAACTAATTGGATAATAACCTACATCTTAGAAGGGCAAAGGAAAAACTTTATTACTGCTGGGAGTGGAGTATCTCTGTCTTGTTTTTTGTCTGACTCAGAGGCCCAAAGGACAACCACTTTACACAATCTGCATGTTTTGACTAGTTTATACACCAAGTTTGTGCATTTTTCAAATAGTCCCACAACAATTCATTCCAGCGGGCAAAAAGAAAGACTTGTAACGGCTCTGGGGTGCAGCAGAGCTGAGGTCATAAAGATAGTGCAGACTAGACTGAAAGAACTAGCCCAGTTCAAACACTTGAGACACTATCAGCACTCTAATATATGTCTTAACAGTATGCACTAAACAGCTCATCTTCAAACAACACAGAGACGAGATAGTGGAGAATTCATTACACTTCCCATATTATGGAGTCAGTTCTCTAATTTAGTTAGAGACCATGCTGGCATTATGCATGAAAACACACATAAGCCATGAAAATAACTTACAGCATCAGCGTTAGCATCTTATTTCGCTCAGCGGCCATGTTAAAGCAAAGAATGTAAGATTTAAAATAAAAAACAACATTTAAAACTCGTCTGTACTGTAAGTGAAACACATTCAAAACACTTTTGATGCTTTATGACAAAGCTTTCACTTCAACTTATCCAAAGTCGAGGAGCATCTAGTTAGCTTGCATAAAAGTCAATAAGCTAGTTGAGATCAATTGTAACCAGACTAGCCCAGCTCCTCCTGAGTACAATCTTTAAATCAAGCCATCCGCAAGACTTCTTTTCAACACGGCGCTCTTCAACAAAAAAAAAACAAAAACGTCCATGCAACCTGAGGTCATGTATTTGCCAGAGTTGGTTTGTCTATGTAAGCAACATAACTCGAAAAATTAAGCTTGGATTTTTATCAAATTTTGAGGAAATCTAAGAAATGGAATGGACCAAGTAGTTATATTTTGGGGGTTGATCTGGATCATCGCCACAATTTTTTAAAAGTTTGTTTACTATGGGGAAACAGGCATCATTTTGCTATCTCAATTTTAATCTCAAAATTAAAGCCCATATCATTGGCCCGTATGATGGCTTGGTGGAGGTTTGCTCCTTCTGAATGCTTCTAGTTCATCAAAGTGAACTTCTCTGAAGCACCTCTGCTAATTCCTTTGACTCCTCAAAACCATCATAAGACTAAGAGGGCTCAACAAAGAACCAGATACAAGCATTTTACCCTCCAGACTCTGTTCAGGGCACCTGTACTTTCAGGGCTTAAAGTGCTGAACATTTTGAACTGATAAAGTTTCCAAATGTTTCATTTCTGCCTTCCTGTCTCAAAAATCTCAAGTTTAATGTCCACAGTAGCTTGTGAGTTATACCACAGAGATAGGGGTTAGAGTCAGCTGCAGACAGAGAGCTGGTAGTTCAACGATGTGGTAAAAGAATGTAGAGAGAAAATGTGAGAGGAAATGAAGAGCAAAGCAGTAAAAAAAACATTCAAAGCACCTGCACAACCTCTGAGAGATAGGACATAGAAAGATTATGAATGTATATAAAATAAATAAGTCGCTGGTTTGATCCTTGGGAGGGATGCAAACTAGGAGGGATTGCTGGTTGGAGCTGGGAAGGGTCTGAAACAGATGCCTTTCTGTGCAGAGTTTAAATATTCTGTTGCGTGCACTCTGGCTTCCTCCCACAGTCCACAGACATACACGTTAGGGTAATTGTTACTCTAAATTCCCTCTATATGTGAATGTTTGCGTGAATGATTGATTGTCTCTCTGTGTCGGCGCTGCGATGGACTGGCGACCTGTTCTGGGTGTACCCTGCCTCTCGTCTGATAATTGCTGGGATAGGCTCCAGGCTACAATAAATACAGAAGATTACAGATACGATCAAAGCTATGCAAAGCATAATGAAAATCTTTTAAATGTACAACCTTTCCAAATCAAACAAGCACAAATGTTGCTCACTATAAACAAAAACTGCTGAAAGCTACCTTATCCTTACAGTCATTATTCTGATTAGCTTGTGGTCCCCTCCTTGGGTTGCATACTGTGGATGGTGACCTCCCCTCTGGGACAGGGCCAAGATGGCACATTAGTTGACAGCTGGACACTGCTATCCATTCTACCAACTGGGGAAATCTCTGTAACACATCAGTCTCCCACTTTGAGAGATTATGTTGATAATCTTTGCATTGAGACTCACTAGGGTTCTGACAAGCAGAAGAAGTCAGCCATGGTTTACAATTTTCTTCCTACGTTACTCTTCAAAGCAAAACGAAGACACCGATAACACCAAGTTATGAGCATACTGTGTGATCATGGATGCGGAAGGATGGCGGGGCCACTCTGTAATTGGCAGAGTGAAATCCTACTCCAAACACTGATACTGTTTGAGGAGCTTTCATTCGACATACTGTATAGGAAGTTAAGATGTGTTCTGCACATTTATGTCCTTGAACATCAATGAGATCTGCTCCTAACAAGAAGCATTTAGTTTTTGGGTGAACTCTTCAGAGGACTGTTAACTTGACATGAGCATTGGTAGCTGTCAGATGCCAATGAACACCTTTAATAGGAAATGCAAGCCCATTACTTTCAAAGTCAATGGAACAAAGGTTTAATGGAAACAATACTCACATCTTGAAAATGCAGAATATGTTTATATTTTTAATTTTAGAAAATGCATTGCTCCATGAATGTCCTCATCATCTTTCATTTGTTCTCATTATTCAACCCTAATTTTCAGTTAATTCAGTGACAAGGCTTATACATACATAGAATTAGAGTACAGTTATTTACAATTCAGCATTATTTCACTGCATTTAACAATTATAAAGGCAAGCCATCAAATGATGAGGACCTACAGACTAAGGCTAATCTCAATAATAAGACATTCAGTGTACTAACTGTTGAACGACGTGCCCATGTGTTCGACAGAATGATACACCTCATCCAAGCTTCACGTTTGAAAATCTACATCTCTCAAGGATGTTCTTGTTATACAGTCAGTTTCTGACTAAACCTAATTAGTTTCGAAATGATCCATAAAGCATATTTCATTAACTTTTCCTTTTTTTGTTGGCCCTGTTACAACATCCTTAGAACCATGTTACTGGCATTAAATTCAGAGTGAATGTATATTTTTTGGAGGAAAAAAGAAAAAAACATCATATTGTTGTTGTTAATAATAACTTTAGAGGCCACAACTCAGTACTCCACCTGCTCCAGATGTCTCACCTGAAGCTATCCAACATACATAGGATGTGTCAGGCTTTGCCCAACCTTAATCTATTCTATGGATTCTCTTTTTAAATAATAAGACTTGCCAGTGAATGTTGGAACCACTCCTAAGAGTCAGTGGGCCATATTATAAATCACTTTTATGTAGCCTAATATTGAATCTGATATTGCACTCGCACACGTAAAGGGTCACATATTTAAGCTATGCGACTGATTGAAATGCATGATGCTTTAGGCTATAAATGCAAATTTTTGCATTTGTCTCACAAAACCACACATTTTCCTAACTTTTAGTAGCTATTCCTACTTCTGTTTTTTATACTTCCATTCTTGACACTTACATATTTAATGCATTGTCCTGACATGCAGAAATCCAAGCCTTTCTGTCCCGCGTGCCCCTGCTTTGAGGAAACTGTGTCGTGCTAAAAGAACCTGTGGAAACGTTGGAGAGAGTGCAGTAGACACGGACGACAGGTGTGCACTATCGCGAGTTTTTTTTTCTTTTTTTTTTTTTTGCGAAGGTCAAATCTACACAATAAGATTTCTTTTCAGGTTAATGCGAGTTGCGCCTTATATCAGAGACACTTCACCTGCAAATTAGAGAGAAGTGTAAGTATCATCTCAAACATGCGTTTTTGAAAACTTACAGGCGTTTTCTAGAGCCCTCCGTCTGATCGTGCAAAGCCACGGACAATCCAAAGAGGCTGCCTTCGGTTTTCCCCTTCTTGATCACAGCAAAGCGTTCGTCTATGTTAAACCCGCTGCAGGTTTGCGTTCCGTGGTAGACGGCAAACACAGCGCAGAGTAAAAACCTTGTGGACATGTTTGAGCGGCGTTTTGCCTCGTTTTGTCCTTCTCAAGTGCGGTCTGCTTTCTTCTTCAGATCCACGCTCAGAGTGGGACGGACACGGCTCTGTCCCGCTGCGAGCTCCAACAGGTAGGCTGCTGCTTCTCAGACATTGGGAGCCGCCTGTTGCCCTTCGCGCTCAGATTGTCACTAGGTGTCGATGGCTTTCCACTGCCTTCTCCCTCCCCTCCCCTCTGCTCTCCTTTCCTCCACTCCTCTCCTCCTAGTCCCTACAAAATGCTTGTAACAAGTGCATTGAAATAACGTGAAGCTCTCTTTCAGTGTCTATCTCTTGCTTTTGTAAACATTATTTTTCTTTTTCCTTAAGAACAAAATTGAAAAAAATGCCCCTGAAAAGCTAAAATAGACCTCAAGAGAATTTCTAAAAGCTCATTCAGCTTTTGTTCAATCCAGTTACAATCAAGGACAACACCAAGACACTGTTGGACGGTGTGGCTGATACTGGTAACAGTTTCATTTAAGTTTAATGGCAAGAATCAGATTTTTGTCTCTGGTTTTGTTTTAGCTGGAGGAACCACTTGAACCCATCCAGTCGGTATTAGATGCCTGGGCTTGTCTCACATGAGCACTCTTGTGACAGCCATAGGCCCTGCTTCACTGCCTCTTGCTGAAATTTGCTGCTTTCATTGGGTGGTTCAAACCCCTTAATCCCTTTCAGAGCTCATGGAAAAAGTTTCCTTTTCTTCTCTTATATCTAACGTTTGCTACTTAAAACTCCTGGTGTTAACAGACCATGTAGCTTCCTCTCTTATTCTCTCAAAATGATGTGTGAACTATCCCCACTTGCTTTATCATCCGATGTTCTGGCTAAAACCTGGGATCACTGAACCTTTCTGATTGATGAGATGGGCTCCTAGTTTGCTTCTCCTCCTTCAGGTGTTTCTCTCACCCAGAAGTAATCGGCCCTTCATACCAGGTGAAATAATACCTCGTAAGGGTTGTAGCTCACTGTTCTCATTCCACAGACCAACTCCAAACCCTTTCACCCCCCCACTCTTTATAGAGAAATTGCTTCAGCTATGATCCCCCTGGATTTGCTCTGGTGTTACTGTTTTTATATTGTCTGCTGTGCTGCTTGCAGGCAGTATGTTAAACAACATGTAAAACATAAATGAGAGAACACCATGCATTCAACAAAATTATTTATAATACTTTGAATGTTAATCGGCCTAATGTGTTGCAAACCACTTTCTTGGCACTTTATAACCAGGATGATCAACCTCTGCATCCACATTATCGCCGCTAATCCAAGCCTAAGCTTTGTGTTTTCCATTTGCAAATATTCTCACAAGCGAGTTAATGCTTCTTATCTCAAAGGTGGGAGCACAACATGCCAGTGTGTGCAGTGTCAATATCCTGTTGTGGCTTTGCATCCTATCCAGCCCCGACATTAACCAGATCCACAAGATCGTTCAAATAAAGAGCTTGACTGCCCTGACTTGGCAGAAGACAAACGTCCTGCGAGAGGCTTTATCCACGAGGAATTCAGACTAATGAAAGAACAACAGGCAAGCAATCTGACCACCCCGTTAAACTCACCTCCCTTTATTTTGGCCTGTGTCATTGATTCTATGTTTACCGCGAAGTCTGTAGAGCACCTGATCCTGAACCCCTGTGGGTCTCACACCCACCCTTTTAACATCACAAAATATGATACTGACAAACCATGTCCACTTGTATTGGGTAAAATCAGATACTCTTGCATAATGTGTGTAAATGCACTGAAAGGTAACTATAAATCAATTTTACAACTATCTCTATTCATAAAATAGTAAAGACAATCTGAAGAGCCTATATCTTGTGACTTTTAGAGCAGCGGAGATAAGCTCACTGTCAATTCTGGCCCCGGGTTACAGTAGAAAATAAATGAGTTCCGGCCTTTAAATGTGTATTCCCAAGACGCAGCTGTAAACCACCAATCTAGAGACAAAGATCCGAATGCATTTCCAACATCCCCCCCTTTTCTACAACTCTTAGCCCACGCAAAACTCATGGAATGTAATTTGCAAATTTTCTTCCAGTTTCCTGTTTTTTTTTTCTCACAGATCTGACCACCGCCCCCTCCCCCAATGCCACGCTTTGATACCCCCAATACACACACATACTCGATACTAGATTGAGCTGACATACTTAAACCATTTTCATACTTTTCTGCTTCTGTGTGGTTAGCCATACATGCCGAATGGCTCCACTCAGTCCTCTGAGAGCATCCTTTGAAACAGCGCTGAGGGCTGATGAGATGGGGTGGGTGGGTGGGTGAGCTGATGCTTTGTGGACTTCCTGATGTGAATTCGTGATAGTAAAAATGGGCTGGGTGAAGTAGGAATGCTGCAGAGAGAACAGAGCAAATGCACATTCTGAGTGCATCAGTACGCTCCATAATAGTCTGACTTACTTCTGCACTTTGGGGTTGGTAGTGCTTCTTCAAAAAATGCTTTAAATAGACTGGAGATGTCAGAGCTACATGGTGCAGCCTTGTAAGAATGACAATAACAAATTGAAAAAGGGGCAAAAACGACACGTCAGCCTCATGCTGAATTTCAATGAATATTAACCCCCTGGTGAACATGACATGCAGACAAGAACATTGGTTGGATATGAAACACAGCACGCTCTCACACCGAGTCTGTGGCGCACGCCGGTGGCCGAGCTGCCTGTTGCCATGACACTGGTAGTTGCTATGAAGCCAGTATGTTCCGAGGGGCGATAGTGTCTCTGGAGGACAGTGTGCTCTGTTTACACTCCAGTCTGGACTCCGGGTGGACTAAAATGACTTTTTTTCACAAATGACACATGATCTGTTCTGTTTTCACTCGACACGGAATTTACCACAAAAAGCTACTCGTATTACATTAATTCACAAACACAAAGCAGATTTAGATCATTGTATTGCACTCCTGCGTGTTATTGTTTGGCATTTTAGCAGAAAAATGAATGAAATTGTGCACACCCTAAGGAGACAAAAGATATTTTATACTTTAGTGCTGTAAACCGATCTGAACTGTATTGCAGGATAAATAAAAATAAATAAGCAAATCTAGTTTTAGAGCAAAATATAATATATAAAGCATGTGGTCTTTGGGCTGTAGTATATCCAGGCAGAGGGATTGTAGTCTGTTCTTTACAAGAGCTCAGTCGTATCATTCATATCTTACCTACCAAATGCTGCAGCAGCAAGCAAACAGCTGGCTCAGCCACCGTAGATATGATTCAGACATGTTTTGCAATGGTCTGATGTTCATTTCCACACCATGGCGAATCAATGTGTTCATTGAAAATCACGTTTTTTTTTTCATTCTTGAAATCCAGCCTAATGGTAAGAAATGATGTATCTGTCATTCGTGGACAAAACACTGCATTTGTACAAAAAACATCATATATTTACAGTGGTTGTTTTTGCTGTTTAGCATATCATTAGTGGTTATCATTATCATCAATATATCATTACATGCTCTGTTAGTGGTTTATAACATCCTCATTTTGTTAATCTGAGCAACTGTTTTTTTATGTTGGCTTCAACATGTTTGTATTTCTACACTACATGTTCAGTGTTTGTGTGAGCCTGACAGAAAGGATATACAGCACAAGTTTGGGACCCACAAGAGGCCTCACTTCTTTCCAGGTCTCCAGTTCATGCTTAAGTGCAGGAATGTATAGCCTGAGGAGGGAGGAGTGGCTATGCACACCTTCCCACTGTCTCGTGGCACCTGTTTTTCAACTTAGCTTTCCAATAGAGTGAAAAAGGACAGATAGATATATTGTGGAAACAAAACAACAAAACAGCCTGCGCAAACTAATGTTGTCAGTACAACATTGCAGCCATTTAATACAGGTTAACTTTTTCAAGTTAAAGGGACAGTCTGGATTTTTAAGTTGACTGTATTTTCCCTCCTGTAGAGTTTGTGACCACATATCTGTCTGCTATAGCCTAATGCAATCTGGTAGCTTAGCTTTAAAATAAAACAGCGACTTACATCTTATTTTTCAAAACAGAATGAATATGGCCTAAACGTGGGATAAGAAAATTCAGAGTATGGTTTCACTGTTGCCATTAAAACTTAAAATGCATGAATGGGAATTTTCTGATCTTACATTCAAAGAAAGACTCTGAGGTCAAATGAGTAACACCACATTTTTCAGCCTTAGAGATGATGATACATTTTTGTAAACCTCAAGGTAAAGCTGATTTACGCCTGTTTTCCTTTTAATTTGTAACTTCATCACTTCAGCTAGCTGGCTTATCTTTGCCACAGTTTACAGTAGAATTATAGATGTATTAATAGTTTTGGTCTAAAAGCCCTACTACTGAGGCCCGGTAGGTTTTCTTACTGAGAAAACGACAGCTGTCTTATATCTCTGTCTCTTTTCTGAGGTGCGTTCATTGAGCAAAAGTTATTCAGATGTTAACTCTTGTTTCAGCTCTTGTTCTTTCCCTTTCTCATTTTCTTTTCTTCACTTCCTCTCATGATTGTCTTCTTTACTTGGGCTTATCTGTTGAATCAACCCAAGTGTGCTAAACCGCCACTGTGTTGATATCAGGTAGCTAAAAGCATGTACAAGCAAGCAAAGCGCTGTTGTGAAGTGGTTTACTGGACGAGTGCAGTTTTTTAGCCACAGGAAGCCGCTGGTTAATGATGACTAAAAATGAATATATTGGTGATGAAAAACGAGATCTCACATCTTAAGGGTTTTTCTATAATAAATTGAAATTGAATGCCACTGTGCCATCAAATCAAAAGTACATAGTTTTATAGTTAGAAAGTTATGCAGCTCTTTCATTTAGCTCTTACATTTTAACAAGAGCTAAATTAAATGTGTAGATTAAATTTTTTTTTTGCAAACGACAGATCCATTTTGAATGTTTTTGAGCCAAAAAAGTCTCATCTCATGTACAGTTTGTCAAATAAAGTCAGGAACTGGTTAGCAAAGTGTCACCAAAAAAAAAAAAAAGTTTCCCAGTCATATGTTTGTATCTCCTGTTGTATAGAACACCATTGCCAATGTGTATTTAGTCATTTTCTCTTCTGGGGGGCCATTCACGTCATGACAGCAATCACAATCGCAACAACATATAGATTTTTGTGACTGTGTTAAGATATGTTCTGTGACATGTAACCCATATCGTGTAAACCCTAACCACACGCTTGAACATTTAAACCTCACCAGAGGCTGGTGACGGCGGGAGAAACAGTTATAGGGACTATACCCGATTTCACGTCTGGCTAGTTTTGGCATGACGCTTTTTTCTCTGCCAGGTTAATTTTCAGAACGTCCAGACTCCGATCAGCCAGTATTAGCGTTCCCAAAGTGATCTGGTATTAAGTAACGAAAGTTAAACCCCTTAGCCTAGAAAAAGCGTCACGCAAAAGAAAAAAAAACTAGCCGCTATCGCTACCTAAGCTAGCCGGCCGTGAAATCGGGTATAGTCCCTTTAAGAATTGCAAGTGGAAATGAGGTAGAATAGTGCAATGACTGCAGGAAAACACAATTACTTTTGGATCAGCAATCTCTTTCACACAAGTCTATGCTTTGGCTTTAGCCAAAATCCCCTCTCCAAACCTGCATCTGGACTTTCCAAATGTTGCAGTTTTGAAACACGTAGGGAATGATCCCTTTTCCAGGTTTTTTGATTTTGTTTCAAATAGGTCAAGTTTGACCTGAGTTAATGTGATACCAGAGTTATCTATAACTTTGAAACTTTGAACTGTGAAAAAAAATTGAGACAACTTTTGCAAAGGTTGGAAGTAATTGTGACCATCTTAAAGCCTTCCCAACTTAATAAAGATACACAGAGGTAATTCATTTCTTCCCCCTGCGGTCCAGTTTTAAAAGCACTCGAAAACACACTATGACAAAGTATTGACAAGAAAAATAAAAAATCACACACTGCGTCTACAAATGCATTATCAGAAAGCTTTTCTCCTTTGGCATGGGAGTTACAGGAATGCACGACAGGGTAAATTATTCACAGAGAAGAAAGGTGTAATTAAAACATTTGCTGAAGAAATCCACACTCTGAAATGTTTAATCATTACAAGGGAGTGTTGCATTCCTGTCTGCTGGTAGAGAAACTTTTGTCTGAAGGAACAGTTTTGTGTGGAAGGAGTTATAGGTACAGAGAGAAATATTTGAGGGGAGGCAGGGGTTGGCCTAGCTGCTTGCCCAGGGTACTGATAACCCTGACATCTGCTCTCAGAATGAAGAATAAGGAAGTCGCTCCCTGAGCTGCTACCACACAAATGCCTAATTCATTATTAATCCAGTAAAGCGTGGCTTTATGTCTCCTTCTCAACTTAAGTGTGTGAACAAGTGGACCATTTTCAGGGAGGCATCTTTGACTTTGAATGACTCGAATTAAGTTTTTTTTTTCCTCCAACCTCTACAGGAATAGCGGTTGTGTTGCTTCAGAAAAGGTCAGAAGAACGTTTCAGCTAGGTCAAAAGTTTTCCCCTCCTCCCATGGGGCGCATCATGCTTAAAGGCTTTGTGAAGAACACACCATCACTTGTCTGCAGTGTTTACTAAAGGAACAGCTATTTGTCTCTAAGAATTGAACAGTGTTTTGTTACAGAAAATACTGTTACCTTAATGGACGCACTTCTGAAAAAAGCAAATATGTTCATGCTTGATACAATAACATCTGGAGGTAACATGTCACACAAAGATGGTGATTATTGGTTTGCAGTTGTTCCTGAAAGTTATATAATTGTATTCCTCTCCCCATGTATGTAATCTGATTGTTTTCAGTCTCACTATTCTTCACCCTGGATAACAGGGGGACGTATGGGGCAGTGAATCTGATGTATGGTACTTGGACCGAGTCCTAATGTAATCCTGTGGACAGACCACTGAGTAATGACACAATCCGGAGGGTAAGTGCAGTAAATCTGAGCAGCAAAAACAATGCTACCTCGGCACCACATCACTTGTTCTCTCTCCAGTGGTAAAGTGAGTTGCTATGATTCACAGTGCTCCTCATAAAGCCTCCTTCCTGCCGGCGCAGCATCGAGGCTGTCTGGTTTCCTGACCCCGACCTCATTGGGTATAAAGATTTATTTGCCGCCGTCATCTTTTGATCGGCTGTTGCTGTGGATGTTTGGTAACCGTGAGGTTCTATTTTTTTTATGACTTCCATGACCTGCAAATAGATACTGAAACATGAAAGAGGGATTTTCCCCCCTTTTTTTCTTCAGTTGCACACATATATGCTGTTTTTCAACTCTTAGCTAGACCTGTGGTTCTTGTCCTTAGTTGTGAGCACAGTGACTGTGGTTGAGTGGAAGTTCAACTGCCGTATTAGACTGATGATTGTAAATGAATTGTAAACTCATATCACCCTTTATACTTAGTTAATTATGCAGTGCCATTGTCTGCATCCACTCCACCCCTCTGTATAGTGTACTCGATACAGTACTTGCCCCTTTTGTTTCCTATGAGAAGTGGAGCTTTATTCTGGAGACCTGCACATTTCCACTCAATTGAATGGACCTTTCAGATCATTTAATGTCCATTTATACGCAGGGCTGGGAGGGACTAAGCAGCATAGCAAATAGAGAGAGGCTTGTCAAGAGGGACCTGTCTCTCACAGTGTGGCCTGCAAACACAGTGGGTGGTAACAGAATCTACTTTATTGCACCTGTATAACCGCAGCTGATTAAATTTATATATTTTTTTAGTTTAAATTGTAGCCTTTTGGATCTGTCAATTATGTGTCAATTTCTAACATGTAAATGCATTTGAAATAGCTTAAACTCTATATATAGTACAGCAAAACCTGCCCTGATTCTCATGCAACATTCGATTCAGGTTGTAAAGCTTTACGAGACTCAGATGAGAAACCACCATGAGGTTTTAGCGTCAGGAGGAATAAATGCACTGAAGATGGAAGCTGCCAACATCCGCCGTGCTCAGACATGCCTGAAAAAATGATGACTCTCTATGCTGTGTTAACAAGCCCACCAAATAAGTGGGTGGATGTCTTACACAAGACTTTTCTGTGATTTTCCTCAGCACAAAAGAGTTCCAATAAAGGTAAACAACAAAAAAAATTCTGCTTCTAGATGTTGTAGCCGTGGAAAGCTTTGAAACTAAACCCCCTCATTATTCTTAGCTAAACATAAACTTACAGAAAGTTTTAGCCAGTTACACATTTGAATTTTAAAAGCTACTCTTACATGATGGAAATTCAGGAGATTTTATGTTTTTAGATATATTATAAACTAAGAAAGTTCAAAATACACATATATTGCAATAATTTACATTCTTACATTCAAAGTGTGAGATCACACACTGAGTGACACATCCTGTTTCAAGCAGGGTCCTTATAAAAATCAACTTTGACAGACGATATTGTCAGAAATGACAAGAAAATGTTTGATAGTGTTGCAGTGACATCAGGTGCCGACCTCCCTGCAGATTCCTGAGATAATCAGCAGACTGAAGGTAACAGTTTCATCTAGTCGTCCGTGTGTTTCCGTCTGAGCCAAAGCAAACATGCTTAGATCAGGGTGGAGCTTCCTGCCTGAATCCTGGGAGAGGGCATCTCAACCCAAAGAAGACTCAAGGAGAGGGCTGCCGTCTCCAAGGCAACATATTCACTCCTCTGCGATAAGCACCAAAAGAAATTCTAACAAAAGGGGTGAGGGGTCAAGATTAACTCTAGGGTATTGGGTTCATGGTTTCATTTGAGACTTTTGCAAATATTATAACTGCATTGAATCTCAGTGGGGGCATGATGTTTTAAACACTGCTGCTGCTTAAATACTAATAGATACAAGTGTTACCTTGTGAAGTCCCTTGGCTTGCAGCCCTCTCAGAAAGCTGCCAGTGAGTAGAGAAGTCTGAGTGGAAGGTGAACAAAGAGGTAGTAATCAAAGAAGTCTCTCTCTTTCTTTTGATCACCCCGTGAGCAGCTGTTTCTACAGGCCGCTCTTACTCATCCACTCTTGGCAAAGTAGAGTCAGATAATAGATGCATTCTTGTCAGTGAGGCCTGGGTTGCCAGGATGGGGACACTTATACGGATGCCTCTGTGCAGCCTCTGGTTTTGGTGCCAGCTAAGTGGAAAAGATGGAGAGGACGAGAGGGGGGTGTAGAAAAAGTCCTTTAAGTGTAAAAAAAGAGAAAAAAATCACATTACACGCAATGTTATGATGATATGCAAGTGAACTGTATAGAAAGCTTAATGAACTAGATAACATGAAATGTGCAGTTGTAAATTATGCTCCAAAATCTATGTATGGTGTCTTGTCTTTGCAAACAAGATGATGCAAATCTACATTTTATTGCTGAACTGCAGTCCTGATTTCTCATCCCTAACAAACATCTGATGCATTGTAACAAAGGAGAGCATAAAGAGAGGCTGATATCCTGTTTTCAAGGTATAACGGCAAAATAGCCCCATGAGCTTCTCCTCCCTTAAAAAAAACACGTTTTAACATCTTAGTGGTTAAATGATTTTTTTTTAAAAAAAGCAAATCCCTGCTTGTTTATTATTTACACAGCGATCCCACATCTCTGGAGGCCAGTTGTAAAACAGCCAACGAGCAGCGGGGTGTCAGGCTTCCTTTTGTCCAGCTCTCTGGGGCCAACTGGGCTCACAGCTGAGTTGGACCTCATCGCTCAATTAGCGCAGTGCACTGTTTCAAACGCTGAATGACGTGGAATGCTTTTCAGGTCAGAGGCCTGCTGTCTCCATCCAGCAGGTTGTTTGTTTATGTCCCTGTTCTCAAAAAATGCTCAAGAAGAAAGACTTGTTCAGCTTGTGTGCAGTGGTAAAAGCACTCTGATTCATTAAATCACCATTTTGTGCAATTGCTTGGAAATAGTCATTATCAGTAAGAAAATCACAAGCATGCTGCAAACTTTTGATCAAAGATGGCCCATTTGTGCAATTTTATGCAGGAAAACAAATTCAGAAGGTAAAAGTAGTGTATTAACTCAATCTTGCACCAGCAGAAAGCACCATTAGTCATCATTAGTAATCATTTACTTCAGTAAAAGTAGCAGAGGCTCCATCTATTTAAGCTCTTCGGAGATCAAGTATGGGTGAAAAATATCCTGGAGAGGAACATGTAGCTTTAGAGGGTGTTTTTGATGCATTTGCAGGCATGTGTGTGGGTTTGGGGAAAAGGTTAAGCCCTTTAACTTCTTGCCACATATGTTTTCCATTAGCTCTGTGACTCCTTTGGCAGCTGTGCACCCCTGGGAAGCCATTACCCAGGCTATACCTGGGCTGCTTCCTCTGCTCCCCGTCAGTATACAGCACACATCAGTCCATTACAGTGTCCTGATGTGAAGCAGCCTGAGAACAGCAGGGCCTCCGCTCCAGCTAGTGGAGCCAACTTATAACACCTCCGGGAGGCTGCAGCAATCATTTGTTCCAGGAGGAGCCCAGATTGAGTTGTGTATTTTTAGGTTCTAGGGATGGGACAGATGGAACATTTGTCCAATATCAGGGGAACTCTATTACTGTATAATTTCAGTCTGTATGTTAGATTATTGTCTGAGCAAGGTATTTTGCAGATTCTCTAAATAGGTGCCTGGAAACGTTTAGGGGAAAGGCGGACAAGCCTTTACTCGCGTGGCAAAAAGCATCAGGTGATTTCCTCTGACGCACGCAGGTCTTCATCATGCAGACGTCCCAGAAAGTCCTTGACTCAGTGCTTTTTTTTCGCCTCTTTTATCTGTAATCAAGATGAGAGAGGCCAAATGAAAGAGAGAGTTAGCGTTCAATTGACTTCCATGTCTCCCACTCACGGGGGAACGCTGCCTCCCCTGAGGGGGCTGACCATTTCACAGTGATCAGCACAAACTGGCCGGTGGGCCTTCATTATCTGCGTGCTGCCGCCCTCAAGATTTCAAAGGCAAATGAAATTGCATTGATAGCTTGGCGTGGGTGTAGGAAGCAGTGAGCAGGGTTTGTTTTCACGGTGTCACCGTACCCTCATAATTACAGTCCTAACATCCTCTGCAATGTAGGTGTGTGTATGCGGGATTATGTTCATGCTACTGATGAGGACCCCTTTGTGTTGTTTGTGTGGGCTGAATACAAAACTTACTGTAACTATAGAAGTTCGTATAGCATGAGGGGAGCTGTATGTTTCTGTAAATGTTTACAGTGGGAGGTACTTGTGTTTCTGCATGTAATATGTAATACCGCGAGTGCTGCGAAAATTTGATACTGAGGGGAAATCAGTTTGTTGTGGTTGAAGTCTTCATTCAAACAACAAAAGACAAAAACAGGTTCATTGAAAGTGTTCTCATGTTATCAAGATTCTGAGTAAACTGTTAGACCGTTGCATTGTTTGTGAGAGTCAGTGTTGCTGTTTTTGGCCTAAATGGCCCTTAATCACAATGATGGCTCTCAGGAAGGATGAAAATTGCTTTTCTCTGAGGGAAAATTGCATCATTTGTAATACGAAGAACAAAAGGTCTGTTTTTTTTTCTCTGTCCTTTTTTAAAATCCTCGACAGCGATCAGATGGAATCTAGCCTGTAATTGCAGGGTTTTCACTGTGCCAGGGCTGACCTTTTGTCCTCTGTTGGACCCAAGCCAACTGTTCCAGTTTTGCATTGACAAAGTACAAAAAAATGTCCCCGAATGCGGGCTCATGTTGGGTTGGGTGGACTGGCTGGGCTGTGAGAGTTTTGGACTGATGGAGAGATGTGCATCAGAACTTTTTCTTTTTTTCCTCGAATAATCAACTCCCCTGTACCTTTATGTTTAGTGAACTTGCATAAAGAATTGACTGCATTTTTTTTAGGGTTGGTGGGGGTGGGGGTGGGGGGCATCTAATATTCAATACATGGGATTCAAGAAGAAAGATCATATTGAATCGCCTTCTGCAAAGACATGACTGCTGAAGAAGGTGTAAGTCAGCACAGTAGCTCTTTGAGAGCAGTAACAGAGTAGCTGGGAATAACCGAGTTTGTGTTCGAGGTCATTCTTATCTTGGCAGGTGTTGTTTTGGCATCTCAGTGAAAGTGTGTCCGGAGTTCATGGTAGAAGTAGAAATATGGATGTGAGCTGATGAAGAAGCGAATTACAGAAGGATTGACTACATGATAACTGATAAAACAATTTCTAAATCGCTTTGGCCTAAAGCCTTTGCTTAATAATCACACTTAGATGATGATATATAAGTTAAAGAAGCCAAATACGCACTTTTACAGAAATACTTTTGTATATTTTTCTGTATTTGTATATTTTTTGTTTCACATCTGCTTTCTGCTAAGACTTGAAGAAGCTGTAGCTGTAAATCATGTAGTAATTTACATCAAATCAAATCTTTATTTATAAATCACTTTTTACGACAGTTTATTAAAATAACATTTAATTATGCAGGCAGTCTCTAAAATGACTTAAAAATACAGAATGTTGACATTAGTGGCTCTTCATACAATCTGGGGACCTGTGGGAAAAAAATTCTCTAAAAGTCAAACTCATTTACTTCAAACTCTTCAAAGCTCCTTAATTTAAAGGTGATTGGCTGCAGCCTCCCTTCTCTCCCAGAACTCTACTCCTCCAGAACCCTGAGGAGAGCAAGGAGGATAGTAGCTGACTCCTCCCACCCTGGACATCATCTGTTTGACCCTTTCCCCTCTGGCCGGAGGCTGCGGTCTATCAGGACCAAAACCTCCCGCTACAAGAACAGTTTCTTCCCCTCTGCTGTCAGGGTTAGGGTTGGAACTCACCTAAAGACTTACCTGACTAACTGACACAACAAAATTCGTTATGTTAACGACATCTGGATGTACGTTATAATAACGTACTTCCAAAGCACACAGGTGTTATATTAACACACACCCCTTTCATTGCTGACTTTAATTTGTACATAACAGCCTCCACATTTCATGTAAATACACTACTTTTATTTTAATGTGCACAATTTCATTATTTTATTTTTATTCTATCTTTTATATAGTTTTTCAGTCTAAATGTTATGTGTTCAGTTTGTTTGTGTTCATATCTTTTTTGTTTCATATTTATATTCATATTTATATTTATGTAGGCACCGTC
>JAVQJG010269232.1:0-11026 GCA_036024015.1 Craterocephalus amniculus
ATCTAGAACCAGAACCAGAAGCATCTAGAAACCAGGACCAGGCACATCTAGAACCAGAACCAGAAGCATCTAGAACCAGAAGCAGATGCATCTAGAACCAGAACCAGATGCATCTAGAACCAGAACCAGATGCATCTAGAACCAGAACCAGAAGCATCTAGAAACCAGGACCAGGCACATCTAGAACCAGAACCAGATGCATCTAGAACCAGAACCAGATGCATCTAGAACCAGAACCAAAAGCATGTAGAACCAGAAGCAGATGCATCTAGAACCAGAACCAGATGCATCTAGAACCAGAAGCAGATGCATCTACACCCAGAAAGGATGGGTCTGGTTTTACTGGTGTGTTCACACCTGATCCGGTTTTTACCAGAATAATGGTGCGTTCCTCGGAGCTCGGTTTTCCGAGGTAATTTGGTCGGAAGTGCATCGTGAACTCGTTTTTCTGAGATCCGAGATCCGAGCTTCGAGCTCGTAAATTCCAGAGGACCCCGAGATCCCACATTTCAAGATGTCTGCGGCTGGTTTGTGTCTCTTGTTTGTTTTCTCGCCTACATTTTAGGTTTCTTTTACTTTTTTATGTAAATAGCCGCATAGAGCAGCAGTAGTACTCGCTGTTGATTATAGCATTTTTAAAAATGTGAACTAGTGAACTAGTGCATAAATATCGTAGTTTATCAAGTGTTGCTGGTAAATTGACAGATTAATTTGAATGATCACTGTTTGATTACTTTTATTTTATAAGTGCGGTATAATCGTACAAACACACATTCCCTGCCTTCCACACGACGGAAACGCTAAGATAGACTGAAAGCATCATTTTAAAAGTAGCTCTTTGTTCTCTGAAAGAGCAACAACACGCAGCTTTGCTGGAGGGATCCACTTTTTCCGAGTTTGTGCAACTGGAATGCGGTTTACCTCGGAATGACGTCACCGACCGACTTCCGCTCGGAATTCTGAGACAACTGGAACGCACCAAGAGACCAGAGGAGCAGCAGGACCAGAGACCCGGTCTGTATCCGGACCAGAGACCCGGTCTGTACCCGGACCAGAGACCCGGTCTTTATCCGGACCAGAGACCCGGACCACAGACCCGGTCCGTACCCGGACCACAGACCCGGTCCGTATCCGGACCACAGACCCGGTCTGTACCCGGACCAGAGACCCGGTCCGTATCCGGACCAGAGACCCGGTCTTTATCCGGACCAGAGACCCGGACCACAGACCCGGTCTTTATCCGGGCGATGGGGGAGTTTTGGGCCACTCAGATAGCAGGAAGTAGAACTTTGAGTCTTTCTGTGTCCTGGAGCAGGGAAATGAAAACGTGGGGTTTTTCTCTGAACTGTCCTCCAGCAGGAAACGGTCGGTACCAAACGTTTCTTCTTCTTCTTCTGCCGCTGATGGGGATGAAAGATCCGGAACGTCGGATCTGGGTTCGGGTTGGTTACTCTGTGGAGGTGCAGCAGGTCGATCAGCAGACACGTTTCATATTTTACCAGTAACACACGCAGTCTCCGCTCCTGCTGTGAACTCTGTGACGTGAAATCGGTGATTCCAGCGCGACCTCTGACCTCTCCGTCCCTCTGCTGTGCAGCATGAAGGCTATCATTGTCCAGGACCTGCAAATGGCCGCCTCCTCCCCAGGTGAACCCGCCCTCCGCTCCCTTCTATTCTCCCCCGCCCCGCTCTCGCTCCGCCCCATGCCTCCATTGTTCCCGCCCGTCATGAGAAGCGGTGAAACGCCGGTGACGGCTCCCCGCGTGACGCCATCTGCTCCCGGCCCCCCCGCCTGCCTGTGAACGGGATAATTGAGTGTTATAGAGAGAGAAGAATAGCCGGCTCTGCTGCTGATTTGTATTCTTTAGAAGGAAGCAGGGGTTTCACAGCACATCTGCCCCTCAGCTCCATGCTCTCCTTTCACTCTGCTATCCATTACCACACTCAATTAAGCTCTCATAATCCTTTCAGCCACTCACAGGGCTCCACCGAGCGCCAAGACCGGGCAACAAATGAGACTTTAGTGACTGTTTTGTTGTCCTTTGGGGAGGCAGAGGGAGGAGGAAGCGCTCGTAAAAGAGGAGCTGATGGTGGAGAAGCTGCTCCGTCGCTCCGGACACCATCCTCGGTGGGATTCATGGACGTGGTCAGAGAGGCGGCGCAGGCCTGCATGAGTCTGGTGAGAAGGCTTAAAGGTCACCTGAGCAGCACAGAAACTTCGAGGAAAGAGGAAAATGTTTCTGGTCCTGGACTGGTCACGGTTACATGTTGTTTATTTCAGAATTAAAATCTTCTCCTTTGGGTTTACATGGAAAAATTTGTTCTGAATCAAGGTTTACATGGAAAACACGTTTTCTTAATTCTGCTTTAAATCCAGGGGTTGGGAAGGGCTCTGATTGGTTGGATGGTGGAAGTGACGTAACGTATGAACTACGGATGCAAACAATCAATCCATTATCAATTAATCATCAATAAGTAATTACTGGATTAAAATAAATTAATCACAAATGAATCATTTTGAGCCTGTAATTCCTCACCAGCCCACATGAGGGCGCTTGATGCCAGAAGTCATTACTGCATATCCAGGAACACGAGAAGCTGTCCTCTGACCATAAATATAATCATCTAATTTACTAAATTTAATTATATTTATAATACTATACTACTACTACTAATGATAATAATAATAATAATAATGATACTACTACTAATAATAATATCTGTGTTTGCATTGTTCCATGTATGAATGTATTCCTGCTGTTAAGAAAAAAGCTTTTATTAAGGAATACAATTTGCATTTTTGTAGAAAGGAACCTGTTGATTCACAGGGAAATCCAGTTTCTCAGAAAAATGACCGATTATCAATTAATCGATACGATGAAACACCTATCGATCAATGAATTACTTGATCATTTGCATCCCTGCTGCGTACGTCCTACCTGAGGTTAAAAAACACTTTGTTTCTTTTCATCAATACCATGAGAAAACATATTGACAACCATTTTTGCTGTGGATTCTATTTGTGAAGATCGCGGTTACATCGTGTTCTGGTTTTTTGTCCAACATTTAAAGGTAAATTCTGTCTAAATGTTTATATTTTTTGGGAATACAGTATTCAAAGATCATTGGATGTCTTTTCTTTTTGGCTAGATTATCTGACTTCCTGTCAAATTAAATGGCTGTAAGCAAACAGTCCTTGCTTGATCACCTTTAATAAAAACATTGGTGGAAACTAAACTTTAAAACTGATTAAAATTTAATTCATAGTTAAACTCTCTGCTTCCTTTGACTTATTTTAAAATTAATTCCTGTTTTTCTATTGCTAAAATATATGCAACAAAAACTTCCAGCTGTGACGGCTGAAAAACTAAAAACAAACTAAATAATCACTAATTGATTGTAATCAAGGGAACACGTTGGATTAAATGTGATATTGATTTTAGGGGATATCGGCCGGCCATGATCATGGAGCGAAGAGGTCTGTTGGTTTAATTTGTTCTTATTTTGATTTCTGAAAGGAGGCAATATCACTATATTTCATGATACTAATATAAACCCATATATCTTCATGGATACTTAGATAACTAAGGATAGAACCCACATGTATGAATAAGGAATAAATAAATACAATATCAGAAAAAAATGAGTAAATGTTAGAACTCATCGATAATAACTCACCCTTTTTGTTTCTATATCCTCTAAAAGTATTTACTTTATATAATTTATAAAGATTTATAAAGATATTTTGAAGAAAATATAAAAAAGTAAAATTTAAAAAAATGAAAAAAGCAAAACACAAGAGAAAATGTATGGACCTGTTTGAAAAAAGGGAAAGAGGAAGAATAAACGTATTACCTCCTACTCCTCTATCACCCTATGGCTCCTTATAGAACATGATAATGTACTGTACATGACTGAACACATACTAAACGTACAATTCTACCAAATACATCACTTACTTTCTGAGTTTTTAAATTTGAGGTTTTCTGAAGCTGCAAATCCTGATTTGGTTTTGGAAAATCTAAACCAAAAAACGTGGAAATATGTTTATTTGCTGACTATTTGTCATCTTTGAAATGAAAGTACTGTACTGCAGCACTTTTTAAGAATATTCTATTCTTCCAAATAGTGCCTGTAACTTAACACAAACAATAACAAAAAACAAAATCTCTAACTTACTGTGAACTGTGTGAGTACTATGAGCCAACTCCTGCTGACTGAGGGGCCTTCTGTCCTGTAGCGCCCCCTGCTGGTAGCTGGACGCACTGCAACATGTTGGAACTGTGGAATAAACCACTTCTCTCATATGAATCACATTTTAATTTTCTAATCATTTTCTTTGCACTAAATCATGTGGAATGATGAAGATGGTGAAACTGTGGCCGCCTAGTTTTTCTACCACTGAGACCAGCAGAGGGACGAGGCTGCAGCTGTGGCTAACGGTGTTGTGTTTTATTCTGTTGCATGCATAAATGTGGTTGAATTAAGAATAACTGAGACAGAAACATGCCAACAAGCTCTACCAGAGGGGTTTTTATTGAATAAATGACTAGAAAGGAGTGTATTTCTCACAAGTCTAAAGTCTAGATATTTCCTCTCATTTTATAATTATTACAAAGTCTAATTATAATCCTCCACAGACACATAATTCCGGTGTTTTTACCCGTAATAAGCTCATTCTGATTAAAAGGTTAGTCGTTTATAGTAGGGTTGCATCATCGGGTACTGATACCGCTCCAAAGTACCTGTACTTGTTAAAGTCGATTGATACCAGGAACCGAACTTAAAATTTTAGTTATTTTATTTATAATTTATTTATTTCACTATTGCAGAGAAGAAAATAAAACCCGTCTTTCAATTCATTCCATGTTTTTAGTGTGGTAGAAGTACTGGAATCGGTATCGTATCGGAAAAGGCGTTTTTTTTTTGTTGCATCACTAATTCATAGTGAGACTGTGACAGAAATCCTTTTCATATGAAAACTTTTCTTTTTAATAGTGAAAAAAATGAATTATTTCTGACTTTATTACAGTTTAAAGTAGAACTAGAGTCCGGCTGCAGCTTTTCACCATGGACCAGTTTCATTTCCTGCATCCGAACAGGAAGTTTCCAGAAACATCAAAACGGCGAATGTTCTGCAGCGTCTGCAGGATGAAGATGAGACGCTTCAGTTTTTATCTGCAGCATCCAGTCAGGGAGGAAGAAGCTTCATCACATCTCAGACCGCCATGGGAGGAAGATGGAGCTCAGCAGCGCCGCCTGCAGGCCGACGGGCTGCATGACAGGGTGATGGAGGATGGGGACTCGTCTTCAGGCCTCCTGGCTCTTCTGCGGCTGCCGGGGCAGCTTCCTGCGGTCCTTCCCAGCGTTCCTCTTCCTCTTCTTGCTCAGGAAGTTCTCCAGTTTGCCACTTTTCTTCAGCTCCTGGTATTTCTCCACCAGCTGCAGCTTCTTCTTCTCGGCTGGAGGAGACGGAGGAAAAATGTATGAAAGGCAGGAAGAAAGCAGGATGTGTGGTCCAGTTAGACCAGTGCAGCTCACCAGTAAAACATTTTACCGTTATTATAAATAAAAACTCATTTAAAAAAAACACATGAAAAATAAAAACTTGTCTCATAAATATCTCTCAGCTGGTTTTCAGTCTGTTTCTCACTGAATGCTGGAGTCGCTCCAAAAGTCCAGATTTATCCCACAATTCTCACTTTTCCATCCAATTTTACTTTCATTTGCCTGAAAATAGGTTTTTGTACCTCATGGATCCTCCAGTCCTCCCAGTAAACACCAGCTTCTAACCCTGGTGGGTCAGTGATATAATTATATATATATATATATATATATGTGTGTTATTAAATATAATTTCAAATTCAACAATCAAATGATGTAATAATAATTTCCAATTTCCAAAGCATTTTATAATTGCAAAAATGGAATTATTAAATAGGAATTACCAATTGTTTTCATTAATTCATTATTTAATCCTGGTATTGCTAACCAGATTTATAAATTGGCTCATTTAATTCAGCTTTTAGAAAAAGAATGTAAAAATCACAATAATGTATTATAATGTTCATAATATCCATTTTAAATGTGCAATTATAAAATTATTTGGAAATTTGATTTATTTTTATATTACTTAATTTGCTTAATTAGAAATTATATTTAGTAATCTATATTCTTATTTGACAATTAATCATCATGAAAAGCTGCGCCGCTTTTCCGATGCCTCTCCCGCTCCTCCGTAAACACAGGGATAGTTTGGAAATGTAAAGAAGAATGATGTTTTTTCTGCTAAAAAGGGGATATGTGGAGAAAACATCTTTTAGTGTAAAAGTCCTGCAACATGATGCTGGCCGTGTTGAGAGAAAGATGAAGGAGTCTCTGTAGGCATGTGAGCAGCTGCTCCTTACATTGCTTGAGGAAGAAGGGACGCTCGCCCTGACCGGCTCGCTCTCTCTGCTGCCTCTTGAACTGCAGCTCTCTCTCTCGCTGCTGCTCCCGCTTCTGCCTGGCGCGCTCCTGGTTCTCCTGCACAACGGCGACACATTCACAGTCAGCCACAACATTAAAACCGCTGGCAGCATCAGTGCAAGGAGTCCAGGCTGATTCCTGCAGTGCCAGCGTAGCGTTCGGGAAAACACTGAGGAAAATGTCATACGGTGATGTCACATGATCTGGGCTAGTTGTGGGTGTCACTTTGGGAGAGTCTTAGCTACTTTTCAGCTTTTTTGGCCATCTTGGCCAGTTTTTGGGACACTTCTTGTCAGGTTGTGCAAGTTTTGATAAGTTTTGGCTACTTTTACACACCTTGGGCCAATTGGGACCAGGTTAGGCTAGTTTTGACCAATATGATTAGTTCAGACCAGTTTCAACTAGTTTAGGGTAGTTCCAACCAGGTTTGACCAGTTTTTTTTTCTAGTTTTGACCAGTTTTTACTAGTTTGAAACAGTTTTTTGCCAGGTTTGTCCAGTTTTCGCTAGATTCCACCAGTTCTGGCTATGGTTTCCATGGGCTGGCTGTTCTTACTTTGCAGTAATGCTCCACTAAGGACGGGGGATGTGGACTAAAAGATTAATCACCATAATTTCTCTTTTTATCCTGATAACTATAAATGACGATTAATCCACCTGTATCTTTCGTATATAAATGCATCACCATATTAAGTCTCGGGTGGGGGTGGGGGGTACAGAGGGCTCTCTGAGGAGCCATGGGACCGTAAACAAATGACATTGAACACATTTTACTTTTACCACATAAGCAGCAGGACCTTCCCATACGGACAGAATAAAATGCACTGAATTCATATCTATTTAAATGAGATTACAGCTGGAGGATGTGGCCTCGTATCTTTATTGTAGTAGAATCTAAAACATATCCGATAACTATATCTGCAATCTGCTCTCTTCTTTACAATGTTTGTCAAAATGACAGTTCCCAACTCTTTCATACCTCACAACCAGCACTTCAAAAAAGTATAAAATGATCATTTCAGAACATTTATTTTGCTGAAGTTATTTTAAAAAATAAGCTTAAATATGTGGATTAATATTTTGTAAATATAAAAAGCTCAATTGTCTTTCTGCAAATTATTATTTTTATGAATAACTACAAGCAGATAAAACATCTCACCATTCTCCTCAGCAGGAACTGCAGCTTCTCCTTATTCTGGCTGCTGTTCTTCGTCTTCTTCAGCTTCTTCTGGACGATCTGCACACAGACTCCGTGTTAACACCTTCAGCATCCCAGCTTCTATCTGATGTCCCTCCTCTCTTACCTCCTTCTCTCTTTCTTTTATGTCATTAATAAACTTGTAAGTCTTCTCGAAGATTTCCGGTTTGTATTCCCCGGACAGGTCGTCGAATCTGGGATCTCTGAGCGTCTGCAGAGAGAAAGATCTGTTATCCTGGTGCAGATGAGCGGTAACGCTACAAAGGCGGCTCTTCTCCACTCACAGGTTTCCTGACGGACACCACCTGACGTAGGAAGGGTGCCGGCCTCTTGGCTGAGATCTCCATCGGCCTGAAATCCCGAACATCCGCGTTAGGAAGCCGGAAGGTCTGGAGGACGCAGACGGAGCCTCGATGTACTCACCGGTTCTTGTTCAGGCGTTTCTTCTTGCTGCTGCTGCTTTCTGGCCCCTTCTGGCTGCCGTAGGCCACCTGGTTGTAGACTTTGGTTCCCACCTTGTTCTGCAGCTTCATGATGTCCTCAAAGGACATGCTGGACAGCTCTGGACCGGGACCACAACACAGAGAAAGGAGGCTGATTGCATGGAGCAGGATCACAGCTTCTCATTAATAAATACATGATTATGGGCAGGGTTGCTTTTTATTTATGTCTAATAAAGAAAAATGATCTCAGGTCCATTTAAGAGTTTCATCCAGATGGACAGACTTTTTAAATGTCATGATAAAAATGGGTTGTAATCATATAATAGTTCAGCTTCCATATAGAATTAACACACTGGATGTAAATATCAGCTAGGGCTGGATGATTTCAACCAATTTTCATATCGATCATTTTTTCCTTAATCACGATATACGATAAATGTCTTGATATTAATTATTCAAGTCAAGTAAACAAAGAGTTCAAATTTACGGCTTTGAGTGCTAAACGCACTTTTATTAAGGATTTGAAACACGTGACGTGCATGAAAATATTCGACTGAAATTAAAGTGGATGTGCATTAAGATAATAAAAAATACTTTTTAATGACCAAAACAAAGATACAGTTGTGCAAAATGCTTAAAAAGAGATTATTTTAACTCAAAACAAGCTAACTCGATGTAAACGATATTCCCTGATTCTGTATCTTGTGTGACAAAGTCTCGATATATCTGAAAATCTCCATATATTATCCAGCTCTGATATAAACAACTTTAAATACCAATGAACTCTGCAACAGGTAACCTTAGCAGCTGTGGGGTCAGGTGGAAATTCCTGACTTCCTCTCTGACATATTTTACATAAGTAGCTGAAATGTGGTGATAAAAACACTCAGGACAGAAAAAAGTTCAACTTTTTAAATGTCTGGATGAAAATGTTTGAGTAGAATTAAGGGCGAGTCGATTAATCAGCTGGTTGATATCAGGGCCTATAATCCCGATAGTTTAAAATATAGTTAAAAATAAAGCACTTCTTTCAGTGGCTACTTCTCATATTTGCAGCAATAACATTACGAGTCATTTTAAATCAGACAACATGCATCTGTAACGCTGATGTGCATCCTCCTGAGACTCCCATCAATATTCTCTGATATCAGTAAATGCAGATTTAACCCAGCAAAGCGAAACTTTCAACATTAAAGACTAGGGGTGTAACGGTTCACAAAAGTAACGGTTCGGTACAACGGGAAAAATATATTTTAAACAAATCATATGTTTAACAATTTGCTTTTCGGTTATTTTTTGAACACACACGAATTGGGTGCAAAGTAAAAGCCATCTCCTTTTATAAAAGTAAAAACTAAATTTAATTTAAAATGCATTAGAAGACCTATCATCCTTAAAAAATAGATGGAGCTAGTCAGGTTGCACTTTTGTAACAAACATTTTCAATGTTACATTACAAAATGTAAACTATAAAAATAAAACACAACTGATAAGCATCAGAAAAAAACTGATAGCAGGAGCTGCAGCTGGCTGCAAACAAGTGATGACAGCTTACTGAAATCAGCTCTGATAAACAAAAACGGGCTTTGTTTTAATTAATGAAGAACATAACAAGAACAGAAAGCTTCCATGTTGTGTTTGATCAGCTTGTCAGATTATTTATGATCATAGTATTTATTTATAATTATTTATTATTATTATTCTAATATTTCTTGTCAGATTATGAGGAGGAAAAAACGCTTCATTCTCGCGGAAAAAAGCTTCATTCTCACTTAAAAAACGCTCAAATCAAGCAAGTTGACACTCGGTATTCGCGCGCACAAATGTATGCGCGGACGCGAAATGCTGCTGTTGGTGTGAAGACGGGGTCAGACGTATTCGTCGTGGGTCTGCGTGAACCGAACCTTGAGGCCCGTACCGTGACGGCACGGGACGAATACATGTACCGTTACACCCCTATTAAAGACGTATGTCAACATTGATATTTCACAACCACATTTTCATTTTTTTCAATAAAAAAAAGATTATATTGTTTTAATTATTTGTTGAATAATGCAAAAAAAAATAAAAACAATTCCAATGGAACAAGGGTCACGTCTGTTGTTGTGCCATCAGTTATGTTTACAGAATGACATTTTATTCTTGGTATTATACATACTTGTGTTCATGTACACTTTGTATTTTGTGTATCCATGTTCTTATTTCATATATTGGCCTATATATCGGATATTAGCTTTTAAAGCCTCTAATATCAGTATCTGCCCCAAAATTTCCATACCGGTCGGGCTCTACTCTGACCGTTCATGAAGTCCAGATTTCATGTAACTTGTTTACGTTAATCAAATCTACAAGTTCGCAATAAGCAATAAGTCAATTAATCGCAAGGTAATAAAAAAAATTAGGGCGAGAAGTTTTACGGCCGCGATAATTGTCTTTTGTTCTCCTTCTCTGTCTGAACCGTCTCGTTTCTCGCAGACTGATCTCTTGTGTCGTACTTGCCAGCCGTCTATGGAAAATGGCAGTTTCCCTGTCTGAGCCCAGTGTTTAATATTTAGTCTACAGAGGCTCATTATCTCTCATATTTAATGTTTTTTGTTGTGTTTGGTTTTCATTAATCATTAATGAGACTGAGTCTGGCTTCTGTTTATTCTATTGGATTTAGTTAGCTCAAAGTTTATTAATCTTTCAAAGGGTGTGCCTGCATTATTATCAGAACATTATCATTATATTAGTTGAAAATCATCTCAAAATGACAACAGTGCTTAGTGCAATATTATCATTAGGCAAGGCAAGGCCAGACAAGTTTATTTGTATAGCACATTTTCAGGTACAAGACAATTCAAAGTGCTTTACATAAAACATTAAAAGCATAAAAGAAGAATTACAGTAAAATCATTTAAACACAAAATCATTGAAAA
>JAVQJG010269238.1:0-33486 GCA_036024015.1 Craterocephalus amniculus
TCGATAGTATACAGCTAGTATACAGCTAGTATACAGCTAATTAAAACAAAAGGGCCTTTTAAAATCTAAAACTTAATCCATAAGTTTAAGTCTGACCAAGATCCCTTGATCCCTTGTCCCTTGACCAAATTTTTTCATCACATTGATTTTTCTTCACAAAAAGAAACAAAAATAATTTTAAGTATGAGAGATTTCTGTTTTCTCTAGGGCATCTGCATGATAATTGGAGGCCTGAGACACAGAGAGCAAAGATTCAACAGCCGATCTGCAGGCGTGAGCGCTGCATTGCTTTTCATCTCTGTAGGAGGTAAGGACTGTATCTACAGACAAGCTCACGGTAAATAAATAAATATTCCAACTAAATAAATTTCACTACACAAAGTTTGCCACATAAGAAACTAGTGAGTAGTCTATAGTAGTATTTTTGGGGTGAACCACCTCTAAAAACTAACTTATCGACACCTTTACTCATTCACATTTAAGACGCATGGGCAGGTGAGTCTATTGTTTGCAAAAAGCAGTAAGACTGCAAGAAAATGACCCGGTTTCCATCTTGATTTTCATGTCTGACAGGATTTTTCTTAAGGTATCATGGACTATTTTAATAGTTTAAAGTCTTCATCACTAAGGCACAACATTAATTTAGGAAAGTTATGGGCAGGTTTATAGAAAAATAGAAATTAAAGGAAGATTTTCTTCGGGGACAGACAATCTTGTGACTGATGCAATTGAATGATCAATCTTTTACTCCATTTCCTCAATAGTAATGTCTGATCTTACTTTCCTGAGACTCAAGTTTTAATTTATGTCTCTCCTCAAATGTAATTTATATACGCTTATGCAGCATTAAAAAAAATTAGTCAATATTATTATATATTATTAATTATTGATAATTAAGTAGAAGGTGTTAAAGTAAAAGAAAACAAGATGGTGTCAGACAAAATGCTAAATTTAATAATTACAAGTGGTTGTTAGAAATGGTAATATCACAGTGGCTGTTTCCACCTTTTCACTCATCTATTTTATTTCATGAATATGAATACATTTATTTTTATTTGATCAGTTTTCATTTCAGTTAAAATAAGACAAAAATTATCCTCAGCTATTGATAATTAAATGACATCACGGAGTTGAAATACTCAGTCTGAGTAAAACTTTAGTGATGCTCAGCTGAGGGTCTCAGCAACACAGCTCCAATGTAAAGGCTGTCTGTTACACTTCTTTTTGCAAATTCCCTCTTTCTGCCATTATCAGGTGTGTTTGCCCCCACGCTTTTCTCCAAGGCTTATGGGAACCTGGTGTGTGATGCCTGCACCAATTCCACGGCAAGAAACGGCACGAGCAACAGCAGCGGGCCTTTCGTGTGCCACAACTGCCACTATGATCTGGTCATTAAGCACAAGACGCTCGCACACACGTCCACATTTACATGCAATGCTTTGTGTAAAATGCTGATTTTTGTTTTAATCAACAGAGCAATGGAACACTGTTCAAAAACCATGTCGAGTGAGTTTTACTTTATTCTTGTACATGTATGAATCACTTGTTCATAATTAGACTATCACATCCAGCTTCATTTGCATGTGTATTTTCAGATTGACTGGCATCTTCCAGGAGGTTCATTCACTTATGTTCATTAGAGTATGAAAATAAAACTTTTTGTTTTGGTGCAGCTAAGATGTGGGGTCACAAATTTTCAGTTCTAGTGTTTGTTTGTTTTTTTAATACCTACATTTTTTGTATTTTGATTGTGCCATTTACTTTTCAACATCTGAGTCGTTTTCTTCTTATCCAAGTCAAACATATCTTAAGAAATCTTGTCTTTTATGTGGATCTGATGATCGGAAACAAGGCTTTCCTGTAGAAAGAAAGCACTTTGAGTTCCTGGAAAGATTAATTACGTCTGTTTGTTATATCTTATTAGGCCGCTGGTGTACACAGTGTCCACCCTTCTGCCTGCTGCCTACATCATTGGTCTGATATTTACACTGAAGACACACTCCCACATTTATGACATCCATGTCGGAGGACAGGGTATGATTCACTCATGAATTACACTGAAGATCAAACTTTTATCAACTGACTTGAATATGCCATGGCCTCCGTAAATTTTCCTCTGTCTCTGCAGAGTCGAGCCAGCAGGGAACAGTGGTCCACTGGTCACGCTGGAGGTCTCTGCTCATCCTCATCGTGGCCACCGTGCTCACATCTGCATGCGCTGATCTCGCCACCGAGCACATCCAGCCCATTCTCAACCAGCCCAACATCTCTCAGGTCAGCTTGTGCGAGCATGCTCAGACGGTCTGTGCTCCCCTCCAACCATTCCAACACACGTTTCTTCTTTCAGTACTTCATTGGTGTAACTGTTCTTGCAATGGTCCCTGAAATCCCAGAGATTGTTAATGGGATCCAGTTTGCACTCCAGAACAACATCAGTCTGAGGTAAGTATCTTTTATTTAAAGGACAGCTTAAAAAGTGATGTTTACATCTAAAGTATGTTCATTTTTCTCCAGCTTGGAGGTTGGAAGTTGTATCGCTGTGCAGGTGTGCATGCTACAGATTCCAATACTTGTTCTATTCAATGCCTTCTATGTAAGTTTTCATCTTTTTTTTTAACTCCCTGATTAAAACTGTTTGCACTCCTGGTGTTTTTGCAGTGACACACTATGTTTGTTTTTGTGTAGGATGTGGGCTTTGTGCTGTTGTTCAGTGATCAGCATATGTGGGCTAGCATCTTCAGTGTGGTTCTGGTCAACTACATTTTCATGGATGGCAAGTCTGATTATTTTCAGGGTAAGTTTTGAGCATTTAAAGGTTTCGAGAGTAAGAGTAAGAGAGAAGAGAACAGGCAAATTTATGCTGGGCTGCCACATTGTAAGGTTGGAAAAAATCCATAATAATGATTTACTTAAAGGTCTCAACTTCAGTTTAACATTGGAAACAAGCCTCGGAAAGCGCTGTAAACAGAGCTGAAATGCAACTATCCACTTCCAATATGTGTGGGCTGATCTGCACACAGCAGCTGCATCACTGATATCAAAGATGCCAATATGTTTTGAATATAATGAAAAATAAAATGAAAAAGCATGTACAGTTAAAAATTACTGTATTTTTTTCCACATACAGTATTTAACTCCTACAGATATGTACAGTTATATATATAAAACAGATAAGATATGCTGTTATATTTATAAAGTATACATTATAAATAAATAGTTGTAGAATTTTCTGGTCTTGTTTATTACCGATTGTGATGATAATGATTACCATGTAAGGCTATATTTAAGATTTTATAATATTTAGGGATTTACATCCATTTTTATTCTTCAGTAAGTGGCAGTGTATTGGATAATTCACTAATATCCAATTAAGTGATTAATTCATAAATATATTATCCACACCCCTGCATATGCTACAAATCAGAATGCATCAAATAGTTAATTAGTTTTATGTCCTTATCTGGTGTTGTGGTTTGACGAGTTGCTGATTCTGCATTATTCTTAGCTTAAAAGTTCAACACAGACAGGCTTTCTCGGTGTTAACGTCAGCTGGCTTGTGATGGTCGTACTGAACTTTATTTGCAAACCCAGTTTGTTACAGAAAATTGTTTGAATCAATTTATACGTTTTTTAACACCAGCCACACCTGAATAAAAGTGCTGTGCATCTAAAATGGTAGCTAATCACCAAAATGCTGGAATACAATTTTGTCATTTAGAATTGCATTTTTTGTTGAACACAACAGTTTCTGAAATGTATGTTTTGACCCATGAATTGTATTTCATACTTTATCCCTCAGATGATCTTGTTTATTTATGAGTCGTTGTTTTCCTCAGGTACGGCTCTGGTGATCGTCTACCTTATCCTCCTGGCTCTGTATTACTTTGCTCCGTCTCCAGCTGGCTGTTGAGAACAGGATTTACTTTCAATGCATATTCAAGCCTGGTGGACATCTAACCTCAGCAATAGTCCATACCTTGGTTGAATTTCTAAGTAACTTTAACAGTTATTATTGTTTTCTAAATCAAAATGAACTCCAAAAAGCAGAAACTTAATTTTTTAGTTATCTCAGAAACTACTATAGACTACTCACTAGTTTCTTATATAACTTATATAATCTCAGGCAGTAACTTTTGACTACTGTTGTGAAGATGCACAATACACAAGCCAGCTTCCTTAGTCTCCTTACTTGGCTTTATAAACTGTGAAGCAGAGAGAAATCCATATTTTTTACAATTTAGATGAATATATATTATTCATCCAGATGAACATATATGTATTATTCATCTGCACTGATATTTTCAGGTAATATTGTAATAAAGTTTGCATAACTCAGCTCTAAAGTGGTACATGTTTGTGATAAGTGACTTGCACTTTATAGTTTGACACATTGCAGAACAGAAGTGTCTCAATACAAGTTTTTTGAAAGGAAAAAACCCAGCTGCCTGTTTTTATTGTTTGTACAGACATACATTACAAAAACAATGCAGCCATGTTTACCTTAACAGACACATTCACCTTTTCTCTCAAGAGTTAACGTAAAGTGACATGCGCACCTCAACATGCAGATAATTTAACCTCCATTCAGGTAAAAAATTATGCAACATGCCAATTTTAACCCAGGCGACAGACTTAACAAGGAGACTGCTTCACAATTACACTCAACATGCCATGAATGAGAAATGTGAGTAAAAAAAGGGCTCTGAAGTAGAAAAATTATCAGTTCTATATTAAACTAAATGTTGGATGTGAAGCTGGTGAAACAAAAGGCAAATTTGTATCTTGGAGCATCAGCACAGTAAGACAGTCCGCCGCTCAAGGCCTTGGTTTTACACAAATACATGAGCTTGCTAACATTTTGACAGTGATGAGTGTCTGCAAGCTCCTCACACCTGTCACAGTATTTAACATCCTGAGTGTGCCACATCACACACAGACAAGCACTTGTTTTATCAAGTTCCTCACCGAGTACCAAAGCATGAGAGGGAAACATTCTGTAGGAAAAGTGTGTGAGGGAGGGGACTTCCTATCGATTACAGTGTAAAGAGTTACAATGCAGTGTAACCATATAATAAGGGCTGAATCTGATAATGAAATAACAGTAGTGAAAGAAAAAACAATGGGTTTATGTTCAGATACATTTCAAAGGGTTAATTTAAAAGCAGCACAGTGTTTCAAATAAATAAGTAAAAAGGTCTCTCTGGGTTTAAGTAGATGTTGAGTTTAAAAGAATGACTTCCTGATAGATGGGCAGAAAAGATGGACGCTAAAGGCTGACATAGAGAGCACCAAGTAAACCACGAACACAGTTCCTCGAGTTCGAAACAATTTAAAGCCTTAAAAGAAAAGTATTTAAATGAAATTCAGAAGATAGGAAGGCACTGAATGAATGAAGAAAAAGGCTCAACAGTCACAGTGAAACCACTGGTTGATGAATACAGAAGGAACAACAATCAAAGAGGCTCAAGAAGTTTCACAGTGAGGTTAAGTCACACGAGTCTAAAAGAGCACGTTGGGGAAAAAAACAACAAAACCCTGCAACAAGTGAAGGGAATGGTTCTGCAGTTTACCGGTAGGTTGTAGTAGCCCCTTAAAACATAATGGTCTTCACTAGGGATCGGATTGGGTTATGAAGCTTTCACACTTACATGTCCATGCTTCAGCAACAACGGGACGCTCATCTGCAAATCTGCTTTCTAACTTAACCTGCCAACAAATTCCACCTAACTACGATGTTTAATGGCTCCCATCTCACGGGAGGCAGCCAAAGGTCCAAAGGGACGTTTTTTTTCAGCGACAGAAGAACAAGCTGAAGTAACAGAAAAATCATTTTTCATTCTGCCTTTCAGCAGCTGATTATTCGAGGAGTTGTTTCTGATAAATAAATAAAACCGGCATGCACAACTTTAAAGACAAATACGGAAACCTTCCTGAAGTGTACAGAGGTTGAAATCGGCCGTGCTGGTGCCTCAGAAGGACGCAGGAAAAAATCTGACAGCCAAACTCAAAACTGTCCTTTAAAAAATAAATAAAGAAAAAAAAAAACAACACGCACACAAAAAGGCATTCGAAGTATTTTCAAAACTATCCGACATCGCCGATCCGTCTGACCCCCTTATCACCAGCTGTAGTGTCGGTGCTGCAGCGTACCACTTCGGTCTATTTGAGTCTCTGAATGAATGTGTGTGTCAGTCCCAGGCTGAGCAGCTGAAGGGTGGACAGCTGGGTTAAGTGTGGGAACATTTTCAGCAGCTTCTCCCAGGTCAGTTCCAGCAGAGTAGGCACCACCAGCCACACTTTATACAGAGAGGCAGTCCTTCGGTTTCCAGAAATGTTGACGACACCTCCGTGGACATACATGCAGCCAGCCTGAGGGAAAGAACCAGTAAATGATCATAAAACTCGTGTCTTAACCAAGTTCATGAGGATATCTGATTTTAAAACTCTGCACAGTGATCTGCTTTCCCTGCAATGATGCTCGAAACCTGTGAAGCCAAGACAAATGTGCATTTTTCCAGTAACTGCTTGGAGGAAACGGTGGGTTTCCTTACATAAAACCCACCGTCAACATTTCACAGATTAATGTGAACACTTTGGCAAAGTTATTCTAAAATATTACTTTCATTTTTGTGTGTTCAGGCTCACGGTCTGAGTGTCAGTTCATGGTCAGATGTCTTTACATTTTCCTTTTTTTTTTAAATCTTAGAAGCGTTAAATAAACAAACTCGGAGCTCCATCAATGGTGACAATCTATCGGCAAAACCCACAACCCTGCCAATTTATTGTTTTATACAAGGTTCACGTGATGGAGCGCTCTTCCTTCTCCAAGTGTAAAACTTCTCATTAAAAGCAAAAAGTTCTTATTTAGTCTCATGTGTCCACAGATGTTTTCAAACAATTTTGTTGTCTCTATGATGTTTAACAAACCATCCACCCATTGTCTGAACCACTAATGTGGCTAATCAACACCTAAAGCTGCCAACACTAGAGGACAAGCCTGCTGTGATGTTTTCATGCTGTGATGTTTTATTGTCTCCTAATTGAAAAGTCTTAAAACTAAGTCTTTGAATATGTTTTTTATATTATATTGTGTGTTTTATGCTCTCTTAACAATCTTTTATGTGTATATGTTTGCCTTTGTTAATGTATTTTACTGCTGTTTTATAACATGGTCTGAGGACTGCAGATGAAAACTAGCATTCTGGCTATTTTGGATTTGTTTTTATTTTTCATGTGTTTTATGAAATTGCATTGTCGACTCTCAAATAAACTAATTACAATTAATTATCCAGCTCAGGGTTGCCGGTGAGCAGGAGGCAGGGTTCGTCAGTTGTTCAGCAAACCAAATACTATGATACGAGTATGTTTGTGTTACTGTTGGTTTGCTTGGATAGCTAGAAAGTCTTATGTAAAAACATTTGCATAAAAATTTTATTAGAAGTGGGGCACTGGGCAACTTCAAACTGAAAACCTTTCAAGTTAATCTGGATCTCAGTCCAGGATGTTTTCATTTATCATTTATCGACTCTTCCTGGAAAGCAGCTTTATTTTTCCATTATTATTTAAAGTTTTGACAAAGATGGATACACAAATATCAGCTATAACTTACCATTCTCATCATGTGCGGAGCCTCGCAGACCATTTTGCTTTTTTTTTTATCAGTGCTCTGAAATTTGATCCATTTGTACAGAATCTGAATGTGGACCAACCTAGCTGAAGTTATTTAAAAACAGCCACTATAAGCAACAAGAATCATCAGAAATGTTCTTCATTTCCTCCACGATAACCTTCCACCAACATGCTGTGATCAAACATCTGATAGATGCCCGCTCTTATATTGATTTATGTTTTAACATCACCTGTTAAACATAATTACATCCTTGTTACTCAAACATATACATGCTTATAAAACATTTTCATCTCAACTGTTTCGTTGAGTCATTTGTCTTCTGTGAGGATGTGTAAGTGACATTTATTCCGAAGAGTTTCTTTTAAACGGCATTTTACTCACCGGGGTGACAGCAGCACAGTGAAAGTAGGCAGGTTCTGGCATGACAGCTGGGAGCCTCGTCCACTGAAACGTCTGCAGGTTAATCTTCCACAGGTCAGACAGGATCGACTCGCCGTTATAACCCCCACATATAAATACATCTGTGAACAGCATAAACTTAAAAAAACAATCAATCAAACAAACAAAAAAAAAAAAAGGTGCTGTCTAAAACAACGTTTACCTTCTCGGACCTGCACACAACTATGACATCGGCGAGGAGCAGGATAACCTACGATTATTGTAAAAAAGTAATCTGAGTATAAGGTTTCCAAAATCAAAAAAATTAATCTGCACAAATCTAAACATACCTATTTTTTCATGGGGTTTAGTGACTATTTCCTCCCAGTAATTGGTCTCCAAGTTATATGCATGAACCTGAAGAGAAGAAATAACATCAAACCAATTGAATGTACCGTTAATACGTTTATGTGAAATAAACTCTTAAGTCGTAACTTCTCTCACTTTGTCCAGTGGATATGATGTCCAGGATGTCCCACCACCCAAAATGTAAATTCTCTGTCCGTCGTGAGCTAGCTCATGTCTGTACCTGGAAAATTAAACAGGCGGAAAATTTTGTTTGTGTGAAACACTGAATATTCGCTGTAGTCGTGTCCAACATGATCTCATATGACTGACCTCTCTTCAGGCAGATCGGATGGTGCGTTGTTGGGTTTGAGTTGGGTCCACTCCCTGGTGGTCAGGTCCAACCTGTGCAGGTCAGTACTGTACAGGTAACCCGTTGTCCCTCCGAACACATAGAGGTACCCATTTATTATAACCATCGCCTGGAAAACAAGATTGCTGATGAATGGGTGAGCAGAAAATGCTGTGAGACAGAAACAGTATTTAAGGAGCCACATTTTACCTGGCCGTAGATCTTATTGGGTCTTTTCCCTCTGCAGGTGAGCAGGTTCCATCTTCTGTACTGAACGTTGCATACGTGGACGTCATTGCCGTTGTTTTCACCAAAAGGAATTCCAGTACCACCAAACACAAGCAGGTTGTTCCCATGCAAGACAGCTGAGAAAGAAACACACAGACATAAATGTCATCAAACATCTTGTTGAATCCCAACAGAAAGTTGGCTCAAAGTTCTGGCTGTGATTCCCAAAATTCATGGGACGGATAATGTTTTGACCACAGATTACAACGCTGATAAACATATTCGAGGCATTGGCAACTAATTAATCCAATATTGACTCATAAAACCGAGACTGTTATATAAAAACATTTACTTTTTGGTATAGTATACTTAATATTTACATAATTACTTTATGCTAAACTCAGTAAAAATAGCAAACTTAGTAATTTTCTTTCTGGATACCTGATGATAAAAATTCTAAAAGCAAGTCTGGAAAACTACCATAAATTTAATAAATAATGAGCATAACTGGGTAAATGTGACAAAGCTAAATGCCCAAAATCAGCATCTCTCCAGATTTTATTCCATTCACAATTAGATTGCATTTGCCTGTAAACTACACAGCAGCTTATTACCCTCACATTAGCTGCTAACACTGTTGGCTCTGCCATGTTTAACAAACACCCAATGTTTTGAAAATAACAGCAAGTGACGTTACCATGCATCAGAAACAAATCCATACGCTATTACAAAAAACCCAGTAAATGAATTTATATAGAAGTGAATCTGACAGATCAGTGGCAAAACCCAGTACTTTTGATAACAAGCAATCAGGGAATAAATTATAAACTGATGCATCGTGATTCACATTTCAGCGCTGTAAAAAACCTTCCATGTTCAGCTAGTGACATTTCTGTAAAAGATTTTTAAAAAAAATAGGGCCGATGATAGAAGCAAAGCTAGATACGCATCTTCAAAAATGCTTTAAATTTAGAAGAAACTCAGCAGGGATTATAGCGAATAAGGTCTTCTTTGTTTATCCTTAGAACACTCTAATGGCTCATTCCTGAGTATTACACATCTTATTGAACTTTTTTTGGGCTGTGTGTCTGATGCCCTGCTGCTGTATCATCAGAATTACCCAATTTGGAATCAATAAAGTTCATTCATTAGTATATATTTGGCATTCGGTCTATTAAGTAAATAAACAGCCACAGAGAACCGAACAGCTGCTCTTAAAAGGCCTAAATGTTTCTTTCCATTAATCAGATTATAGAATAGTTTGTTCTCTTTGCATATAAGCAGTCTTACAAGGTCAGAGCAGCTGACACAGCACAAGCCCGAATTTTGCGGAAATATTAATAGATTGATAATCTTAATGATTAATATGCAGTATTTTAGGTAGAATATGTCCTCAGAAACACAAACAGACACACAAAAAAACAGCAGAAAATTAAGCCAGGTGAGAGAAAAAACAGCACCTGGGCATTCTACCCGTAGAAACTTGAAAATGTGACTTGTGAAATCCCTTTCATGGTGATCTCGGTCAGCCTTGTTTCTGAAACTCTGGGTTTCAAGCCTCATCAGTTCTTACCTGACATGGATGCCAGCTCCGTGGGCATGTAGCCTTCTGTGCGGACCTGCTGCCAAGTTCCTGTGGCAAAATGAAACCTCCAAAGTTCCCTGAAAAGAGGGTAATCCTCATTCTCTGACCCGCCTGCCTCGTCGAAGTCTGGGTTGTACCCTCCAAACACATAAAGGTTGGCGCTGTCTGCAACACAGCGATGTCCACTGCGGGCAGGCGGTATACAGTGTCCTGCAGGAAGATCAAAGCACACACTGTTAAACCTAAAAAAAACAACACGATTTCACCTTTTAAGTAGTTAACCTTTTATAATACGGATGCAACAATACCACTTTTTCCCAAACCAATACGATACTGATTCTTGAATCAGAGTATCTCCCGATATAGGTACCGATACCAATACCTCTACTATACTAAAAAAATGCAATGAATTGGAAGACAGGTTTTATTTTCTTCTCTGCTTTTTACAACAAAAGATGATGAAATGAATTAGAAATAAAATATAAATAAATTTACAACTAGAATTCCAAGTGAAAATAAACTGTGTAATAAACTTGGATCAGTTCCTGGTTTCGACTTTAACGAGTAAAAGTACTTTAGAGCAGTATCGATGCAATCATATTTTATAATTAATAAACTTTTCTAATTCAATACTGGTTTCTGTTGTTTCAGCACCTTCTCTCAGAAATCTGTTGGGGATCCGCAGGTTGGGGCAGGAGGGGGAAAAGATGCGTCGAGCTTGAAGCCATCGTGCTCGTTTCTTGGAGCCTGGAAATACAAAAAGCCAGAAAAGACATTAAGTCATTTGGTTACTTCATTGAGCTTGTTTAAGTTGATGATAAGAAAAATCCATATTATTTCAGCTAAAATCAGTACTGGAGTTCAGAAGAGTATCGATTTCTGTTTAAGAAAAAGTTATTGGACATCTCATTGGATATCATAAGTTGAATAAATGGAAGGAGTGGGGGGTGAATGAGGATTCAAAAGTAAGTTTTGCCAACTTTAAAATAAGCTTTTAGTTATTCTACTGTATTCCCTTTTTTTTTCCATGATACGCCCACATGTATTTCTGTTTAGAGAGACAGACAAAAGCGGCCATAATGCTTGCGCTTCCGTAGCACTGCTAGCTAACTTCGTGCAAAGCTGGCATCGCTTTAATTACACAAAGCACAAAACATAATATGATCCCGCTCTGCACGCGCACACTAACCTAATCACCACCATCAGCATTTAGCTATCGGGTTCCTTCGCTGTTTGTGTAAATTAGCTTGCATTAGCCGGCGGCTTGCTTTGTTTACAAACCTGAGTCCCGGACGGAGGGCGTCCAAGTCAGTTTCTCAAACTTATTGAGCTGAGTCCCATCCTGTTCAGGCGACGACATCTTTTCAGGAGACACAGAGAGGGGTCACACCCAGACCTAAACAAGAACCCGCTTCAATCTGCCCAAATGTGGTGGCATGGGGTAGCCAGCAAGCGAGTTCCAGCTTCCTAGCAAAAATAAAAGAAATAGCTGCTGCTGTTGTTTGCAACATCGCAAACCAGCTGGTCTGTACTGGCCAATCAGAGGAGGAGGAAACCTGTGTTGCGTTCAAGAGCAACATGGACATTGTGGATTGTGAGAAACCAGCCAAATTCACACATTTAATTGAATGTCACTTAATAATTGACAAAGCAAGAGTATATCATGTTTCCAATGAAGCATTAATATGTCTATTTATGTGCCTTCTAATATCATAAAGTCTATAAACGCATCAAACATCACCCTGCTTTACCTGTTTCAATACATTCACAGAGCAGAAAAAATCTGAATGATACGTAGCAGAACCTTGAAAACTTTCCCCCATATTTTAAATCACCAAAAATAAAATAAAATAACAATACAACAAACGTGCAGGGTAACACCATCTTTAAGTGACCCAGGATGTCTCTTTTGTTTCTTCGAATGCTTATTTCATGCTAGTTCATCAAACCTTTTGATTATTTTACAAGGCTCCTTTCCTATTTGCTCAAAATTACAGGTTTACCTGCAGAAGAGCTGGCACAAACTGAGCAGTGGCATGGCTACATCAAAGCATCACGATCAATTTCACTACCCCGCAGTCAATCAGTGTAGACTAGTTGTGTTGTTGAATTCTCCGACAATAAATCTTTCTTTACTGTATAAAAAGTCAGCCAACACACATAGTTTCAAAGAACCTAGCACAAAGAGACAGGCATAGTTATTTCTTTGAATACGCAGGGCAACTTAAACACTGGACTGAAGATTCAGCTGAATGTTTTGAGTGACTCCTTTTGATGAAGCATACCAAGAGTCAACCTTTCCCCTATATCTTCAGGGGCTGCATAGTTGACATGTAATCTGGATTTGAAGCTGACTGGGAGGAGCTGAAGGAGCAAAACAGAACAAACAGGTCAATCCCAAAAAAAGCTGCTGTGCCTTGGCCACAGAGACTGGCACAGTATAAATCACAACAGTGGTTCTGCGATAAACCCAACTCTAAAAACACGGATAACAGCCAGGGAAAAATCTGAATTTTAAACTATTTTCTAATTTACACAGAAGTCTCCACTCTCAGTTACTAAAAATACATATTTACAGCCAGGCAGTCTCTTCTACCAGGTCCACCTGTCCATTCATGATATATATTTCTTTTCTGCTGTATCTTACCAGGTGGCTTACAATGTTTTAGAGATATGCCAGCAGTCAGACTTCAAGCCATTAATTAATCCAATGATCCACTCAGATTCATACAGTTAGAATTTAAGGAGTTTATCAATAAAAAACAAACAATAAATGAACTAATCAGCTGATCTAATTAGTTTTTTTGCATGATCTCTATCACTGTTGACTCACACTGGGGTTTTACACAAAGCCCAGCATGAGTTAATCTTAGATGAGCACTAAGATTATATCTATATAACACAGAAAAAACAAGGAAGGTAAATAGTTATAAAAGCATTCACATGACATATTACACAAAACTAAATTTTAGTTCATATCAGCTTTATTTAGTGGTTGAAGATTGATGTGCACAGATAGGGGCCCACACCTGCAGATGAAACACTTAAAAAAGATAAAACGTAGTTACTTTCAATTTATCAAAAAATGATCCATCATATTTAATTGTACTTTTAGATGTATTTATTCTGATTTTCTTTTTTAAAACTCTTATTTATGTATTTATTTCTATGTAATTTACTTATATTTATTTTATTTATGGTTATACATTTGATTACTATTGTATTTTGTTTTACTCAATTCCTCTTTTTTGGTAATTTTCTTCCCTGAAATTTTCCATATATTTCTTTCATTTTTATATAATCGTAAATAAATTCAGGCATCAAAATTAGAACCTGTACGAAACACTGTTTGTTATGTGAAGATTATGCAAAATTTTGAAAATGCTTTAAAATTGTATATCTTGCAATTGGCTCCTCATCAAAAATTCAAATCCTCAAAAATACACCCTAACACCTCCCACCTTTAAACTGTATAAAATATGCTGTGAGACTATACATAGCTTTGCCAAAAATAAGTTGCCACCTAAATTTAACTGAGTAAAAAAGTACTAAACAGATGTGTAACCACAAGAAACCCACTAGTCAGTTTTTATACTCCTCACATGTGGAACAAACTCCCAGAAAGCTGTCAGCAGTATTAAATCAGGGTTAAAAACTATTCTATTTGCAGCCTTTAATGGTGAGTGATTTTTTTCTTTCTGTGGGTTTCTTTTGTTCTTTAATTTTCTTATTTTGTTTTTTTCTTTTGTTTTTGCTGCTGCTGTAATGTTTCTAATGTAAGCATCTTGAATGGTCATGTACATCAAATGTGCTATGCAAATAATAAAAATCTCACTTTGGAGCAAAGGAAGAAGCTCATGTGGTCTGATAAGTCCAGATTTGTCTTGTTTCAGGGTGATGGGAGCATCGGGGTGAGAAGTGAGGCAGTATAATACATCAAGTGTTTGGGGTAAGTCTATGATCTGGGGTTTCTGAAATTGGCAGGTCAACAGTAGGTTCAGTAATATTATGTATGTACCCAAAGAATGAGATCAGCTGATACCTGAATAATAGATTTTTTCTCCCCTGATAGCACCACCATATTCCAAGATGACAATGCCAGGATTCATTGGGTTTATATTGTGAAAGAGCGGTTCAGGGAGCATGAGACAGAAATGGATTGGTCATCACAGAGTCCAAACCCCTCTGAGAATTTTCTGGATGTGCTGGATAAGGCTTTATACAGTGATCAGACTCTCCCATCATCACTAAAAGCTCTTGGTTAGAAATGAATCAAACTCCGGATAGAAATTGCAGAAGCAGAACAATCCAAAGCTAAAAGCGGTCCAACAAAATATTACTTTCTGACCTTTTTGTCCGGTGGCAACTTCTTTTCATGTGGCCAGACAGGGAGAAGGAAATATTTTGCAAACAGGAAATTAAGGGCACAGACAATTTCTGCAAAATCCCTTTGATTAACTCAATTGAAACATTTTTTGTATTTCAGATACTTTAAAATTTTAAGTTTGAATATAAAATGGAGTCATGTGAGTTTTTTATTACCATGAACAAGTGGTTTGGCAAAAGCAATATACTTCTTGCCAATAAACATGCAGGAAAAGATCATGTGTTGAATTGGGTATTTGGACAGATGATAAAACAAAATCTACTGGTTTGTGTAACTAAAGATACACTTAGACAAAAGATTGCTGATTTTTTTAATATTTGAATTTGTGCTTTCAAACAGATTTTGCCCCAGATATTCTTTCTAAGGCAAATAACGTTTAATTGTCCAAATATGACAAAACACCAGTTTTTCTATTAGATTAAATTGTGATCTGACAAACATATGAAGTGACACCTCTCTTCTGTGTCACAGCTCAGAGATAACATTTGAAGGAACATGAACACGATGAATGCTGACTTGTACCTTGTCTCATGACACAAGAATCATCACAGGCCATGTGAGGCAATCATGAGACCATAGCAAGGTACCAAAGAGAACTCACAATGTTTACAGCTGCAAGCATGTGCACATTCACATCCAGTGCTGCAGATGAGGGAGTAGGGACTGGTATATGTTCACAAATTTGAGTAACTCAGACCTCACATTATTCACTAGTGAAAGATTTCCTTGCAGACCACATGGCAGTTTGTAAAACTAATGGTGGGGTTGAATTCTGGAGATTGGTTTTAAATGGAAATGGAAATGGGAACTACAACAGTGCTAATATCACCTGCAGGTTTTTAAAAGCAGGTGATATTTAGGGGTTTATCTGTGTAACTGCAAAAAACTGGTTTACTTTTTTTTATTTACAATCTTACAGTAAATCTAAAAAAAAATCTAATTAACATTGAACATGTTTGATTATCTGTTTTAGGTGTGGAAGCAACATAAACACTGCATTTTAATTCTGACTTGATCACATATGCTAAATTGCTGGTGAAGCACTTATATCACAGCACTTGGGCCAAAGAAAAACTCCCCAAGAGGGTGACAAATTCTATTTGATTTTATTCAAAGAAAAACCACTGGAAACCATTAGAAGCAAACTTTTAAATGTTGACTCTATAAACAATTTTAATTTCTTTATGCATTGAAATGGAGGATCACCTTTTTATGCTCAATGTGGCCTTTAATTAAAATTGTAAAAACAAAAACAAAAACAGAACATACCACATGTACAGTTCACATGGTTTATCATATTTTGTCGCTGCTGTTTATGTACAGATAGTTAGATTTAAAAAAACGACTGTAAATACTGAATTAAATTTTTCTTCAGAAAATAAAATCCAAAATATATAAAACCAATGTTTGTACTAAGCACCTGAACTGATCTTACTAGATAACTATTCATGTTTATGATCCATGTCATTCACGTGACACAACTTGTACTAATGTGCTTATTTCTGGCCCTCAATAAGGCAATTTTAGCATAGATCTATACTCAATAGACATGCACACACTGAATCTCAAATCATTAATTGACCTAGCTTTTAAAAAGTAAACAGCTGAAGGTTTAGTTTGATACCTAAGTGTCTTCCATCTTTTTTATAAATATCAGTAGCAGTGTAATGGACGTTGATAAGCTGCATATTGAAGTTGTGGCTCTGATCTGGAAATGCAGCTCTATCCCTGAGCCCCTCCTCGGATTGGTCTGGTCGCTGGAGGTTGATGTCACTGGCAGAGTCTCCAGGACAGGACACAACTAGATAGAGCCGACCAGGGCAGACCGGCCACAAGAAAAGTAGGCAATGTTACAGCTAGGATATTGTTTATGGACGTTGTGGGAAGGCTGCTGATACAATCCAGAAGGCTTGTAGGTATTTTCAAGCTCAAAGATTGAGGTAGCCACATAGCCGCAGCCTTTTAGCTCACTTCTGAAAGGTATTCAAAAATGTCGTCTCCAAGTCCGGGCAAGAGGCGAATGGATACCGACGTGGTGAAACTGTATCCTTTCCAGTACATAAACAAGCCTAAACAGTCAAATGTAGCCACCATGTCTTTTTAGGGCAATTGTCAGTTGTTTGATGGTGATTAATTACATAATTTGCGCCTGATGGTTGCTGTGTATTATGCCTAAGTGTGTAACGCCGAATACTTAATGGTCAGGCTCTGTCTATCGTTAGTATGCGGTTGTACAAACGTTAGCTAGTTAGCAGAACGGCCAAGTATACTGTATTTAACGTTATTCTCCATAACTCACCAAGCATTAGTTTGCTAATATGTTAGCAGTGTTTGATCTGTTTGTGTAAACAACGCATTTACAACGGCAACTGTCGCAATACACCGCTGGCTGTTAACTCTGTTAGCTTTGAACATTGTTAGCCTTAGCTTGAAAGCGTTAAGTCAACCTGTTAACCAACAATACGATCCCATCGGACTGACAACACTCTATGGAGTAAAACCGAAGGATGTTTTGCATTTTAGAAACACTTGATTGAAAAGACACCTACATTAAGTCATAAATTGGTATCGTCAACGCTTATGTAGCTAACCTTCTAGCATGCTACCAAGAGAGAACAATTAAGGTCGATGTAGAGGCGATCTTTGATAAAGTCGCAGATAGCTGTGGTACATTGTTGAACGTAAAACAAGAGGTCATCAATACTTTGGCAATTTATGCCTTTTATTTGGCAAAATCCGCAAATGTTAACGGTTTTGCCAGTTGGAAACAAACAAATGAGAAATGATCACAATAAATAAGTCACGGTTGTCATGATTACCAAGAAAAATGTTGGAGCAAAAACCTTTTTAGTAATTTTTATGTTTAGATTTTTTTCTGTTCAAAGATATGCAGAAGAAAAAGACGAATGGGTATAATCGTGTCCTTTTCCTAATTAGTTTTTCTGAGCACCATGATTCTCTTTGTGGTGTAAATAATGCCACTAATGTGTGCTTTTTTTTTTTACAGCTGATCAGAATATTAATATCTTTAATATGTTTTAATGTTTCAAAACAATTATTTGCTGCTATCAACCGAAGTTTTTGCATGAAAGGTTTTCTCTGACAGCGTGAGCTGAATTGTTTTGTTTTTGTCCTGCAGCTAGATGCTGCTCTCTGATTGGTCAGCCTGTTACCATCCGGAACATGGTAGAGGGCGGGCCTTCACACACAGCTGATCGAGGAACAACAAGCGTGCAGTAGGGGCACATGCAGGGATGGGGGCTGGGAACATCCGTCTGTGGCAGGGACAGGGCTGCATACACTGACGATGAGTGGGTGAACCTGTTGTCTTCGCCCTGATTGACAGAAACTACTGCTTAAAACCTCTAGATGGTTTCAGTTGATAAACATGTGAATTATGAAGTTCGTTTTGGATCATAAAGTTTTGATGAAACCATAACAAAAACAAAAATGATCATGCCTTGGAAATTAAGTCTATTTATGTTCTTTCATCAGTTTAATGGATTTACATATATATATATAAGTTGATATATTACAAGGAGAAAAGAAAATAAAGTTGTTTAGTTCAAACAACAGATGATAATATATCCAGTTTTGTCAAAATGTGTGAAGGAAGAAAAGCTCAATCATGTATTCTGTCACATTTGAGTACATTACTTAAGTGTTATCTTTGGTAATTGAAGATCCTCCTTAATTCCATTAGTTAAATCCAGTTAAAGTAAATGTGTCATTATCAGACATTGTTCCAGATTTCTTAAAGCCAAACCAAGTGAATACTGAAGACATTTTTTGCATTCTTTGTTGTATACAGACAGGACTTTGTCATATGGGTGGGTTTAGGGTTGCCATGCATATATGTATCAGCAGAAACACAAAAATAAAACCTTTTTAAAGGCCTTAATATAAAATAAATCAATTTATTCCAAAGATATAGGAGGCCTTCATTTGAAATATTTGGCTGCTATAAAATCAATAGCAAGGTTATAGCTGAATGCGCTTTCACTCTAACCTCTTAGACCATTGGATAACAGTAGAGCAGCGTCATTATACATGTACATTTAACCATAGTTTGTAACAAAGATGTTGAAACATTTTTAACACATCTTTGGTAGAAAAATGCAAAAACTATTTACTTTTCATTGACAAAAGTAGAATTTGGTTAAGAAATATATGAAGATAAGGTGAGTCACTGAGAGAAACTGTTTGCATCCATTCATTTGCGCTCGTAGTTCCTGTTTCACCAGTTCTTGAACAATAGTTTGGCTGCAGCGTAGGAGAAGATGCCATAGTTTTTTCATGTTGTGTCATAAAATCAAGAATCTGAGACGAAACCACCTCATGAAACGGTTAATGCAGACGTTCTGCCACATACGTCGTTCCTGCTCCCCGATATTCCTGGATAAATAGACACCCGTTGAGGCTGTTGTGATTCTGTATATTCAATTTAAGTGTCATTTAAGTGTATTTTTAAACATGTACCTGAATTGATGAATAAGGGTAAAAAAATGTTTGCAATTGGGCAAGACTCCTTCAGGTGGGCGAGGCGTGAACACATAAGTGAGCTAATAACAGAGGAACTAAGTAATGATTCACTGTTTAAGCTTAAGAAAGCTGGTTCTGAATCACTGGACATGGATCTCTTGGATGGTAATATCAGTTTGCCTTCAAATCACCATTAAGAGGTACTTTCTTTACCTCAAATGTCACCATCTCTAAAGTCTCTGTTGCAACAGGAAGTATGTGCGAGTGACATTAACAAATGGAGGTGAAACAGAAAAGTGACTTAATGTTTGTAAAAGACCCACATGTTTGTATCAGATGGTGTTTCTGAATCATAATGGATTTTTCCCCCTGTGGACGTACATTAACATGGGAGGGCTTTGCAGGAGTTTCTGTGGACAACCCTTGAGGCAAGAGCCCAAGTGTACGTCTATAACAGGCTTTATTTATAGGATGCTCTTCCTGACTTTACATTAAGAGTAACCCAGTCTTCTTGGTCAGTGGTTTGCAACAGTTTTCTATGGAGGGGCTGAGCTTTTTAAACCGCCTTCTTCTCTGTTTATCTTTGCGTTTTCCTTGCTTCCTGACAGTTATGCAATCAAGTTGTCTTGTGTTATTTGTGGTCGGTTAACAGTTAATTATCATCTGAATTTTACCTTGGTTACCTAGCTGGAATACAGATGACAGAAGGATTTATGAGTGGATGATGAAACTGGGTGCAACACTTACTTTAGTGGGTTTTCCTCTTTCTTTTTTCTCTCCCTTGTTACGTGTCAAACTTGTGCGGTCTTTGACATAAAATTTTCTCCACCTTTCTGTGTTGCAGTCAGACAGCTGACTCAGCCTCATGCTATCACCACATCCTGTGACTATTTTTATGTCTTTTAACAGCTTATGAATTGGGTTTTTGAGGAGACGTGTTTGTCTGACAGAGGCCATTGATCTCATTGCCATGACTGATGTTATTGAGCCCATGTTTGACCTCTGTCCTGACAGTTTCACAGAGAAAAAAAAAGGATTGTTTGGGGAAGTTGATTGCGTTTTTGATCTCTGCCTTTGCTCATTGGATGTTTTTCAACCACCTTTTCCTTAACTTGGAATCAGCATCGAGAGCAAGCACGAGGTCACGATTTTAAGTGGACTCAACGAATTTGTGGTCAAGTTTCACGGACCACCTGGAAGTAAGAACTTTGGAAAGATTGACTCAGTATTTCTCAGTAACAGTAAACTGTAAATATAATTGGATCTGCATTATTGTTAGATATTTATTTATTGATGACATGTCTTTTCAAGCACCGTATGAAGGAGGTGTGTGGAAGGTTCGGGTGGACCTACCGGATAAATACCCCTTCAAATCGCCATCAATAGGTAAAAGCTGATGGAGCTTCAAAAGTCTTTAAATTGCAGTATTTGTACTTGTTGTTCTCTCGTGTATGAGTTCTAAGAAAAATCTGCCCTCCCTCCCCCCACAGGGTTCATGAATAAAATCTTTCATCCCAACATCGATGAAGCGTAAGTAGGATGACTTTTGACACCAGCAGTTGCTTAAATTGTGTTTCATAACCCGTGTTTGAACAGTCAGGACCATTACAACGGGGATTTTTTGTTTTCTTCACATCATTTGTTCACTCTTTTAACTTTGTTTCAGGTCAGGAACTGTTTGCTTAGATGTCATCAACCAGACGTGGACAGCTCTGTACGGTATGTTACACTCACAGCTGTAATCGGGCCACTCGTGCCGACACTCACTGGTCACTCAATGGAATTGACGGACATTAGTAGCCAATAAAAGACAAAGCGAGCCGCTTAAACTGTACCTCAACAGGTCAGCTTCTCACAGAGTGTCTCGCTTTAATCAGCTTACGCACTAATGATAACTGCTGCTTGTATTGAGGTCACATGTTCAGCACTGATAGATGAGAAGCTCCTGGAACAGGGCGTAACATGGTGAGCAATCTACTCTGTTTAGGCAAGAACTTCCATTTTAGTGTCCAGGTTTAGTCTCACATTTGCAAAAATCTGCCTAAACTACATTTACTCATATAGAAGTAGCAACTAGGAAGTGTTTGTTCTTCAGTTTGCTTGTGATCCATACCACTAGTTTTCTTAACAGGTATTGTGAAGTAGAGATGGCTCGATACCACTTTTTCGCATCTGACACCGATTCCGATACTGCAGCTGAGAATTAGCCGATATCGATCTGATACCGATCCGATTCTTTTTCCCAGTCCAAAAGTTGTTAATAATACTTACTGTAATTTGCTTGATACTTGCTTCTAAAAACATCACGTTCACTGTACAACAACTGTCCTGGAACCCTGACACAACGAAGGAAACTATGCGATAACTGAAGTCATGTGACTACTGTGGCTTTATTAAAACTTAGTGCTCACATCTGATTTAACAGCATTTTTAAACACAACATTCAAAGCTGCACCATTCAGATGTTTAAACTGAAATAAAGGGCAAGTTAGTGCACATATCTAAATTAAATAAAAGAAATCCCAGAGGATAAACAGAAAACATGCAAAGTTATGTTGAGGATATATGAGATGGTTCGGATCAGCCAGGTTCTAATAAAAAAAAAATCTTATACCCGGTCCAGTAATTTTGACTTGGATCGGACTCGATCGGACCATCTCTATTGTGAAGACACCTTGATAAGTATATGTGTATGATGGTTGTGCTGTATGAGAGCGATGTGATGCAAACTGCACAAAGAAAATGTTAAACGCCACAAAGTGAGCCTTTAAATCAAAATGTAGTTGGTTACTTGGCAAAATGATTGGGAATTTGTCGACATCTAATTAGAGGACATTTATTCCACAGAGTGTATCCGAATTGTTAAGTTACTTCGATGGAAGTTATTGTAGAAAAATATACTGAAATATAATCCATAATAATTATTCAGTCCTTACATATCATAAAGGCATATTTAGAAATTTTACTGGCCTCCCACAAAAACGTAAAACTTCCATGTGAACTTCTTTGTTATGAACTAAATTGTTCAGTGTGAAGAAACGCTTTCTCGAAAAGCAAATAGTAATTAGTCGTCAATTAATGTAACGGTTAATTAACTGACTTTTAATTAACTGCATAGCAATTAACCTTAGGTATTATTACACTTCACACTATTTTGAGATTATTAAACATGTAAATAACCATCACAGGATCATTCAAGTAGTCATGCTTGTAGTCATATTGGATATCTGATTATTATGGTCATTTGAACAAGCTTAATTAGCAATTTAACACTATATTTAACTCAGTATAGCTAAAAAAACAGCACATAAAATGTGTAAACATTACAACATTTCAAATTTCGTTTCACTCACTTGTAGCAGCCAGTGGTTTCATCCTTATGGCTGAAGCTTGATTGTTGAAATGGTTAAATTGGAATATTTAATTCCAAGAGAAATCACTGATGTTCAGCTTTGTTGTTTTTTCTGCACTGACTGTTTTTCTTCTTCCCCGTATCCACCAGACCTCACCAACATCTTTGAGTCGTTCCTCCCTCAGCTGCTCGCCTACCCCAACCCCATCGATCCTCTCAACGGGGACGCTGCTGCCATGTACCTCCACCGGCCAGAAGACTATAAACACAAGATCAAAGGTAGCACGTCGCTGTTTCGCTCTATTCAAGCAGTCCTTGGCTTCAATTTGCGTTTTTCTAATTACTTATTTCTTTGAGTTAGTTATTAGATTGAGTTGTAGTTGTTTTTTTAACTCTTTAGCGATATTGGTACCAACCCCATTTATCTCAAAGTACTTCTACTTGTTAAAATCGATCGATACCAGGAACCGATCCCAATTTATTGCGCACATTTTTTTCAGTTGAAGTTGTGGTTATGCTGTCATTTTAATTCATATTTTATTTATTTCAACATCGTTTGTTGTAAAAAGCAGAGAAGAAAATAAAACCTGTCTTCCAATTCATTGCATTTTTTTTGTGTGTGGTAGAAGTATTGGTGTCGGTACTTGGTATCAGCAAGTACTCAGATTCAAGTATCGATAATATTCCGGTTTGGAAAAAAGTGGTATTTTTGCATCCCTTAAGAGAAATATTTTATGTCTGATGCTCCTGATGCTGTTCTCTGATGTGCCTCACCTCCATCTTTCTTCCTCCAGAGTACATCCAGAAGTACGCCACGGAGGAGGCCCTAAAGGAGCAGGAGGAGGGCGGGGGCGACTCCTCTAGTGAGAGCTCCATGTCGGACTTTTCCGAGGACGAGGCTCAGGACATGGAGTTGTAGTGAAGGCGGAGCCGCCTTCGCCTCCCAGCAGACTTTCATTTCCTAAAGAGCAGAAACTCAGTACTATATTCATATTTAAACAAGACAATTTTTTACAGCGACACAAGGATTTTTATTGCTACATGAGGATTTGCAGTATGATAAATAAATCCATATTTAGGAATTCATCAGCTGCCCCGCCCCCCCTCCCCCCCACCCCTTTCCTCCCAATCATCTTCCTGAGAGCCTCTCTTGGGCAGAAAGAAGTGCTTCATTGTTTTTGATAACCGTTCATGGCATCGGCCGAGGATTCGGACGGAGGCTGGACTGAAACCATGAGACCAACACAGGAGGACGGTCATCCACACGTTTCTTCCTGCAGGCCACATTTCACCACCTGTCGCAGTGTTTTCTTTAATCAGTGTTCCACTGCATCGCCAAGCGTCTCCCCCTCCTTGCTGTCAGCTGATGCCGGATGACAATCCACGATTCCTGATCAAGAGGGAGGAAAAGCGTCTTCTTCCTTTTTTCTTTTTCTTCTCCACGCCGCCATCATGAGGAGCCGCCAACACAGTTGTCTCTTTTACGGGGTCGAAGGCCACGGTGCGCTCGTGTGTTCGGACTGCCGGCGGCCTCTCTGACAGGACAGCCAACCCGCGGACGCATTGCACATTTTCAAACCGCATCAGCCACGACGAGTCACACAGATGCCACAGCATGCGTGTGTCCGTGTGTGTGTGTGTTTGTGTGTGTCGGTGTGTGTATGCATGAATGTAGTCCATTGATAACCTGTGCTGTGCTGGCTCTTGATGCTCAGCAGAAATCAGGAGAGAGGTTCATAACCCTTAAACCCTCTGCTCTTCAGCACCCTCCTCCTCCTCCTCTCCGTTTTAGGAAAGTGTTTGCCATTCTCTGAGTATCTTTGTGTATCGTGGCATGACACAGAAGTGAAGTTTGTGTAGGCCTTTGTGGAGCTGTATCGCTGTGGTCCTGAAGAGGACGCCTCCGCGTGTCGGGCCGGGGTTGTCGGGGATTGTTGTTGAACTTCTTAACTTTGCCTCTTGCTTGTGTTGAACTATAATAGGTGTCTGACTTACGTAGGGATAGTTAGTTTCTTTGAGGGTGGTGAATCCTATCATAATGTATGGTTTAATACTTATATAATGCACAAGTTAAAAACTAATTTCCTGTAAAGATGAGGAGTATAACACATCTTTGTCAGTAGGAAGACTCTGTTTAATCAAATCCTCCAAAGACATGTGGCACCCCACGCTCCTCTGCACCTCCTTATGTAAACATGTCCATCAGAAATGATCATCGTTGTCCGACATAAGCGCTCTTTGTTTCAGCCATTCAGGGTCACATTTACTTTTTTATGCATTTGATATTTAGTTTTTTTTCTAAATTAGTGGGACCAAAATGTGACGGATCTGTTTGTTCCATGTTTCCCAAATAGAGGGACTGTTCAGATTTGATTTGTGGTTAGTTTACATTGAGGTTGAGGAGGAATATTAATATTGATCTTTAAAAAGAAGGGGTCAAACTTTCATGAGACTGTCTGTACCGCAGTTCACATGTTTCTTGTCAGAAGATGCTTGAAAGTCTCTTGTTCTGGTTTACACCTGAGAGGGTATTTGTGTCTGCCCGTGACAGAGAGTTTGAGGTGTGAACTGGGAGTTTTACTGTTAAATTTCATGAGGAGACCCTGGTCTGGGTTTTAGTGCTGGCCGGAAACCTTAACACGCTTGCATTGCAGATCAGCGTCAACTTCTAATAAACATCAAAAGGGTAATTTCTCCTTGTTCAAAGAGAAATCGGAAACTGAAGTGATAATCCTTGGAACTATTTTTTTCAGTGACCTGTGAGAAGATCTTAACCATCCAGAACAAACATGTCAAGCTCTTCTGGCACGCTATAAAAGTTTGTGTTAAACGCCTCATTACAACGGCTCTAATTCGCCTTTTGTTACCAGATATACTTTACGCTGGTGTTGCGTCTTCGGACGACATGTCACAGGAAGTTTTCAAATGCTACAAATACGAACCACTGTCCAGCCTTGTTTGTCATCATTTGGATTCATCATTGTGTATTTTTTTTTATTAACATGACACATATATTTGATGCCTATAATTTGTCTGAATGTTTTTATTTTTATGTTTTAAGCCCTTTGTCCAGGATACAAATGAAGATATCCCTAATTTTTAAAAAGGCAAAAAAATCAATAAATGTGCTTCCCTTGTAACTTGAAGAAGGAAATAAACCTAAAAAATGCTGTGGTCATTATTCTCCAGATTTCTATTAAGTTTGCTTCGAGTTAATTAGAAATGGACTTTATGGATTTAAATGCATCGGTTTTATTTATATATTTATAAACTTGAGAATAGTTTTGAAGACTGTCTCACTTTTGCCCACTAGGTGGCAGCACGTGTCTGTTTTTAGAAGATATTCTTGCACCTTGAAGAGAAAATGTATAAATATTAGACAGGGAAACAAAAACAAACATAAGAAAATAGTTTTGTGAAAAAGCTTTATACAGAAAACTGGTCATTCAGGGGTTTTTGGCTGTTATGGTCTCATTCCTTTGGCCCGCTGGACAGATACCCAAAGAAACTTCATTAATTGATAAAACCATAGATACAGCCTTTGGAATGAAAGATCCTCGTAATGTTAAGTTCCTTAACCCTATTAAAACCCGAGGTCTCCCATTTGGAAGACGTTTAGGAACAGATGGTGCCAAAAAGACCATTTGGAGACCTCACCTGACCTGTCTGCATTAAAACCTCTAAGTTTATTCTGCTGCAGTTTTATCAGAGTTGATTCTGGTTTTGTTTCAGCTACATCTGAACCTACTTGTATAAATAAAAATAAGAGATGATGTTTAGACAGGTTGGACATTTTCATTTGTATTTTTAAATTAATATTAAGGTAGGCTAATATATTTTCTTATTGATGATAATGAGTAATTTACCGATGGATGCATGCTGTCATGATGCCCTGACACTGTAAGACCTAGACTATAATGATCTAATGAAATATTCATCGCTTTGTGGCCACGCTTCATCTTTCTGCGCATATTCTGGTGTCCAGTTGCATCAGTTTAATTTGGATGGTCGGCATTAGGGACGTTATAGGCTTTTGGCTTGAGTCAGTCTACATTAAAATAAAGAAGTAGACTGCTTATAAAGCTTATCAGCCTTAAAAAACTGTTCTGTTGATCTTTTAAATCTGATTTCATGTTAAAAGTATTTTAATGCTGAAAATCAGCAAAATTTGTAGAGAATAAGCGGTTTGATTTATTATTTAAAAGTTTCATCTTTAGAAAAAGCAGCAAAAACGGGAGTAAAGTTATTCCAGAGTAAGTGGAGCAGCAGGAGAAGCAGAGGGCGCGAGGAGCCGCGGGACGCTGCTGGCCGGCTGCGCCTCCTTCATAATGAATGGAAAGGACAAAGGCAGCGCGGGTGGATTTCACTTTGAAACTTTGAAAGAACCGTAACCCGAACCTGTCCTATCCGACTCCGCTGGATTCACATCAGCTGAAAGGATGATGCATCTTTTTCCACCTGCAATCTGTCTAATAATCACCGACAGCAGGTAAATGAGCTCTGCGGAGACCTCTGCGTGCTGGTATAAAACCAGCGGCAGAGGAGGCCAGAGCTGGGAGAAACTTTTAAACCTGCGCGGAGATGAGAGAGCGGACCTCCAGGACTGGCTGCAGCCCAGTGCCACACCCCATGGATGCTGGTAAGTCTAAATAGTAGCCTATCAATGGCGACAAAAATGGACACGAAAGCGCAAATCTTATTGACTTGTTTCTTAAAATTGTTTTTTTTCCCACTAAAGTGAAGTAGTTTGCGTTTGTATTACTCTAAAGTGCACTTTTTGCTCGAAGTCGACCAAAGTAATTTGATCAAAATTAAATTAGCAATCCAGCGAAGTCATGTCCACCTTTAGTGTGCGTCCTGTGCGCAAAAGGCACACCGGAAATGTGTTGGAGGCCAGTGCGTCTGGAGGCGGCAGAAGGAGAGGGAGGAGGGCGGCGTGGATTACTATACTGACAGAGGGTTAAGATGCTTACCAACTAATTACCTGTCCACTAGAAAATCCCCTGCTCTACAGCCCAAACAAGAAACGGACAACTGGGAGTATGAGGAGTAAACGGCTTCACTGGTGACTGAAAAAGCAAGAAAAACTCTTTTTTTAAAAAAAAATCTTTGATGTGATTTAAAGACCGATTGCTTTTTACCAAGATATTCATGGAGACTTCTGAAAGTTTGGGTCTGTTAAAAAGCTTCTTGGCTTTTTCTGTAAAGAGTTGATGTGCGCATGAAGATGGGGGATTATCTTTATCAGGTAGGAAGCTTAGTAGCTACTATATTGAAAACATCCTGCATAATGTTTCCACAAAAAGAATTGTCTGGCTTTAAATGAAGACGCAGACAATTATGGATTACAATGATGTTAAAAAGAAAAAAAGCCTTAAAAAAGATTAATAATTTTGTTTTTCTCAAAAGAACAGAGGCTGCTAAAAAAGGCTTGATGGGAACTGATTACACATGATGCAGTGCATTTAACCTTCACTGCTTTTGTAACAGGATATATTTTGTCCTTGTAATCACAAGTTCCAGCCTTCATCAGATCTGTTTGAAATGTTCGGCCTAATGATCATCATATAATTCCATTATCAGACATAAGCGCCGCTGAGATATTAGGAGAGACTAAAAACATCCAGCTCCTACAGAGCACCTTCAGGAGGTTTTGATTGATGCTTTCCATCTCTCTCTCTCTCACACACACACACACACAGACACACATACACTCACATGCTTTTTACTCTATTGATCTCTCCCGGAAACGGGAAGATGAGCCTTGCTTTGGGACCCATTTGGAGCATCTCAAAAATCACTTAGCGCATCATTCCCTACAGCCAGAATCAATCTGAGCTGCAGACATGCTCCCTCGCAGAGTTCGGGGTGGCTTGTAAAATAGTCCAAAATACACAGTACCAGTTGAGTGGGGACATTTAGAGTTTGAGACCCCCTTTCACTTTACACAGAGATAAAGCAGAGATGTAGGCCTCTCCAACCAGCAGCAGACAGCACAGGTGGATTTACTCATGAAAGGACCCATCATTTCCATTTAATCCTGCAAAAACTCACAGGAATTCAGCAAAGGTTTGACTTCACATCCATGGGAAACAATGTTCAGGCTTTGCTCTGTAGCAGTAATACTGGCCTCCACTCGCATCTCCTCCTGTTCTGTGTATGGCACTGGTAGAATTCACTGTCACAACACACTATCAGTGAATTACCATAGGGCCATAAACAGAGTAGAGACCGAACCACGCTGTGTGATCTGAGCGTAAAACCGGCAGATGAATCTACGCTCAGCTCTTCCTGCAGCAGGCTCCATCCTCTTTGCACATTTTGGCACTAGCACATTTTTGCTTTGTTTCTTGCTATTTGAGCAATCATGTGTGGTGCCAATATGGGACAAGAGGGACACTCAGCGGCGTTTCCAACACGAGGAACTGAGACGAGAGGGTTTATCCACTGCTGTCAGTTATGAGATACAAACAGGGGGACGGAGAGGATGAACTACATATCTTATTGATCATGCTGTCCCTTTCAGATGTCAGTAGTTGCCATGGAGGCACGCGCTCCATCTCTGAGACGCCGCACCGTGTAACCCGAGCTTCAGCCGACAGACATATAAGGTGGCATTGACGGATAAACTCTCCCACAGTGTTTGGCAATGGTAGAACTCACTCTGGTGGGCTGGAAGGATCCGGTGGTTCTAGACTTGCCAACAACTGACTGAGAGCTTTTTCGCATTAATTACCCCCACTAGCACAGGATCCATGGCAAGAAGAGGATCACTGTGTGTTTAGAAATGTCTGTTTAACCTTTGTTTTATTCAGACGGTTTGGGTGGGTGTTGGTTGTGTGTGAGTGGCTGCAGGCGGAGCAGCGAGGGGTTCAGATTTTCCAATCCCCCCCTGAGCGTTCTTGCAGTCTCAAAGCACCTCAGAAGTCTTCAAGGAAGCCAAAGACAGAGATGCACCTCCAGTCTGGTTAGCATGCTGCCGGGGAAAACAGGCCTCCCGACCGTTTCAGCAGATCATGGCATTAAATTTGTGTAATCTTAGACTTGCAACATTAAAGGTATGAACCAAAGGAGGCTTTGATTATTGGTCCAGAACACATAAATCCATGTACAGGCCATTAAGCGACAAGCTGATCTTTCCTGATCAATAAATCAATGATGCCTGTATGTTAGGGTGAGACAGGAACCTGATCAGGACAGATCTCAATGGAAGCAAAATTATATTACTGCAGTTTAACACCTTTAGATCTAATATGCTTTACGAAGCGGATCCTGTTTTTTTTCAGAAATTTTCATTTAACCTGACATGAAGTCTTCACCGCTGCCTCTTAATGGGACGTTAGCGGTACACTCACAAATAAGTCCTGTTTCTTTTAGAATAATTTGCGATTTTATTTCAACTTAATTTGTGGTAATAAATTATTGTGTATTTTTTTTACATGAAGGAACATGTTGAGTTCTTTAGCAGTACAAAGAAAGAGTAAAGAAAGTACAATATTATTATTTAAAGTGTTACTTTATGCTAATTTACCTGTTCATATTTTTGGGAATCTACTAAACTAAAATAGGTTTCAATGCTTCAATCTTCATTAAACATGTAATTTTCCTCATATTTCTGGGACACCTTGTAGCTAAGAGGATTTCTTTTTCCTAAAAAAGCTAAAAGTTGCTTTTACACTAAGAAATTTCATCATCTTGCCAAATATATTCAAAATTGATAAATGAATCTCACTTTAATTCAACCATTTACTGTCCTTGTTTACTTCTCTTAAGGCCAGTGTGATCTCGTTTTCTTGTTTTCTGTTATTTATTATTTCCTTCAGCTAATTTCTCACATTTCACTCCCAAACATTAATACCTCCAATTTGTTTCTAATGTCCTTATTGTCTTGGCATTTTGATGTCTTACTTGGCTCACCTGTGTGTTTTCCTTTTCCAGCATTCCTATTTTGTTTGTACTTGTACTTGTACTTTTAGACAACCAATATCTTTTCACCCTGAGAGCTGACTTCCCTTGAAGGAAGTTTAAAATTCTTTCATTGTTTTCACAGCTAGCCAGGACCAAAGGACTAAAATCCCCCCTGTGAAGCTTAGATTCCCCAGAGCAGGTTAATGCAGCATGTAATGTATATTTTATGTTCTAGATCAAGGTGTCCCTGCACCAACATGCCTGACTCAAATTAAATGCATCCAACAGCTTATGAAGTTCTGCACAATGACTCAGAAATCTGTTGCAGCAGCGACACACTGAAAGCCGGGAGGACACTGACCCAAGAGGTCCGAATTTGGTGGTCCCAGTTCTAGATTATAGTCTACGTTCATTCCTGTTGATTGCTTGTACAGATAAAAATATTTGTCTGTCCAACTATTTTACTTTTGATAGAGGATGCAAATGCCATAACAGTCAGAACCAGATGAGATGACTGTACAAACTGGGCAAGAATGCAGAAGACCCATCAAAAAAACTCAAAGTGAGTTCACTGTGCAGCGGGGGTTGAAGTTAATGATGCAGCAAATATTAAACAAGTTGATGAAAAAACATGTTTGGTTATTTTCTTTTGCCATATTTTCTATTTTTTACATGACATTATCATTTTGAGTTTTTTGCAGTAAGAAGTTAATCGTTTCCTAATATTCATGCCTTTTTGTTTTTTAAAGTCTCGTCTACGTATGCTGTCCTTTTCCCCGCTCTGTGCCCGATCAAAAGTTTTCCAGACCCACCTCCTATGACATCTCTCGTTAGGGTTATGTTACCTGTCAATCAGCCAGATGCAACAGACTCATTTGCAAATCAAAATGAGACAAAATCTGTGTTTTTTTTAAATTAAAAGTCATGCATTTTTTCAAACGCACAATTTAACTTAATTTTTGTACATTTGAGAGAAAATTTATGCTTCTTGTTCTGTAAAATACGATGATTTGGTTGAATTATTTCTGATGTGCTTTTCAAAGCTGTAACCTTTGAGTCTAACAGTGTTGTGTCATACCTGAGATTAATTTTTTATAATCAATAAAACAGCTGAGTTATCATCCTCCATGAGTATTGTTTGATATTTTCTGCCAGGAATTGTGTATCATTACATCCATTTGCGAGCACACACAATGGCTCATTCTTTGTTTGGGGTGTGTCAAATTAAGCCACGTGGCCAGTATGGGTTTCATAATCATGTCATGTAACAGGAAAAAACAAGCTTGAATTACTTAGAAGTTTAGAAAAATTCTTATTTGTCCTCTTCGGTGTGTAGTTTATTGCTTTGCTATGACACATTAAAGAAAAAGTGACGGCTCAAAAAGCATGATGGGACCTCTTCAATGAATTTACCACAAAAGTACTCTCCAAAAAGGACAAAACATTCTTCCAGCAGCACCGTGATCCGTCAGAGCAACCATCTACTGATGCGTGTTCATCACGTTTCAGTACGGACGCTGTGAGAGTCCATTACGGCCGAATGTTGAGGATGTGGGGTTAAGTGGTGCCAGCAAAGAGAAGGCGGAGGGAGGCCAACATGCTGACAGCTGGTACGAGTGATTAGAACCTGTAGTGATGCAGAGAAGGCATCAAAGCTCTTTAGGGAGAATCCCTAACAGGGAGGAAAGACAAGGACAGACAGACACACACACAAACCAAATCCTGATACTTTCCTGGTTGCTACAACTGCCTACAAACTGAGCTTATGGCTCCATAGGCTGCAGTGACCATCTGTCCTCCTGAGATGCATCACCAACCAATGGATTATCAGCTGCTCTGCTCTGCACACGCTGACCCTTGCTGAATATGAGATGCTGGTAACACAAGATAATGAGTGGTGTCATTTGATTAGATTGGGTGTGGAAGTTGATGCTTCTACTCATTAATCTCAAACCCTAATGGCCATTTAATTGCTGTTGCCTCAGCTATCGCTTTTTACTGTCCATCGCTGTGGCTGTGAAAGGTATATAACAAGGTATATGGACAGAATTTGGTTCCTTTAGGAAATTTATTAAGAATTCAAGTCAAAGAAACATGAACTTTAAAAATAAAAGCATGGAGTGATTTGTGAACCATATCGAAAGACAATATTCAGAGAATTAGTATGATTAAATAATTCAGTACAAGAAAATTGTAAGAGGAGATGCTCATTTAATTTATGTGAACTCAGAGTTTTTGTTATTCTTACCTTTCCCTTAAAGAAGGAGTAAAAATAGGTGTCAATGAAAAAAGCTGAAACTGACAAAAGTAATGATATATTTAAAAAATGTTTGAAAACCTGGCATTGTTTTTGAATGGGGCTTCAACAGAAATTAAAATTGCATCAACAGAAATTGATGCAAATTTCATCACTGGTAAGCTAATATTGTAATATTCTTTGAGGTGTTTTCTGTAACTCCTGATCAGGCATTTAACCTGTACTTTGGTCCTCTGCTCATCAGCACAGTGCAGCCATTGGTACAGGATCACATTGTTTGTTTTTAATTATTTTTTCAATTCATGTAAATGTCCTATTTTACTAAATTATAATGAAGCCATTTTTTTGTTAATTTGTTTGAATTACTACTAAGAATTAAGCCTTTCTTAATGGAAGTGTATGAATAATTTTGCAGTCTGTGTTACTGTCCTGCACCGTGCTTGACTCACCTGCAGTCTGCAGGAACACACAAAGAAGACTCTCTAGTGGGGCCATGCACACACACACACACACACACACACACACACACACACACCCACACACACACACACACACACACACACACACACACACACACACACA
>JAVQJG010269245.1:0-20375 GCA_036024015.1 Craterocephalus amniculus
ATATAAAATATTTTCTGATGGAGTTCGAGTTGCACCACAACTGTCTGGGTGAGTAAATGATCGAATAGCATGCTACAACATAGGTACAGGTTGAAAAATACCGAACTTCCCCTTTAATAATTGTCCATACGACGTCAATAAGAGTCTAAAGCAGCGAGGTTAGGATTGCTTTACGCGGGGGACACATCGCACGCTGAAGCATGCCGAAGCGCCTCTGTCTTTCCATATCAGACGCGCACAGAGTGGTGCAGAGTCGAGAAGCCTTTTTTTCACTGCTGTTCTAAGGTGTACTTTTAGCTGATAATTACCCACTGGTTGGGTACATGAACTCATAAAATATTTGTGAATACATGTGAAGATAGTTAGCTGCAATTATATGCTAGTTTAATGCTTTTATTATTGTTTTTTTAGTTAACAGACATCCAATGGTAAATTTAGGGTGATTTAGTTTGAAAACAATTTTATTTTGAAAGATTTATCTTGTGTTCAGGCTTTATTTCCGGACTGGTTTTACAAAATCAGACGCGACTTGCGCAAAAAATAGAACAGACGGCAAAACGATTGCTCCGTGGCACGCAGCGATTCTGGCGCAGCGTGCCGCAGCGCTCACATTATGGAAGACACCAGCTATTAACATGGGCGCCGAAATGAAACTGCTGCGTTTCGGGGCGCACTTCCGCGTGCGGTCTGTCCCCAGCGTTAGTCTTTTAGTTGCTCCAGTAATGAGAACTGACTGGTACTATATAAAGCGACCACATTGTCCCTGCATTCTGTATAACTAACAATGAGAAACAGAAGAAAATATCACAGAAACCCAAACCTGAATCAAAGACAGCCTGCATAAAAAACTGTAGAACAGGCATGGCAAGCTTATTTGAACAACAAACATTCCGTTGGAGAGAATTCAAAGTACTTTAGGTGACGATACAAGACTTGAAAGAGGAATCTAAAAAAACTTAACCTGAGAGAATAAAAAACTTAATTAACCATGGTGATAATATCATTTGAAAACTGTTAAAACCAGGGGTGTAATGGTACGCCGAAACTGTTCGGTAGGCCTGTGTCTGGGAATTCAGTGAGTCTCTGTTCCGAACCGAAAAATCTGAATAAATGTACCTTTACACCACAAACTGAGACCAAACCAGAGAGTAATACTTGTTTCAAATGATGCTGACATTAAAACAGCATCTCGCCTTCAATAAAACATTCATTTTAAATTTAAAATATTTGTGTGAGCAAAACCTGAGAGCTAATAATTAACTGGCTGGTTGGTGTTATTTCTATGAGAAGGTTGAGGTGACAGAAAGAAGACTGTGATACTCACAAACACAAGCGCACACACCACCTAATGTCCATGAAGTTCAACCGAATGCATCTGAGGAAAATGTCAATAAGATACAGTGAAGATAAAAAAAAAGTAGATGAAAGAGATCGCTGAGATCATAGCAGTGAAACAAGACTGACAGATCCAGACTCAATCTTCTGTAGTCACTATATTAGAGTCTCCCAAGAAAACATGAGAACATTCGTCTCACAGATATTAAAAATCTCTGAAGCAGGAGGGAGAAGCGGCTTACCTGTGAATCTAATGAAGACAGCCAAAGTGCTTTTCACATGACATTAGCTTTTTACATGACAGTTTAAATGAAAAACTCCCCTCTTGGTTGAGATGAGGTGCCTCATCTTTTAAAGTGCCGTAAATGTCATTTCTACCACAGCTTGACGTGGCCGAGTCTGAGCTGCCTGCACCGCAAACAAATCTCTGCCATTGTGGTTTGATGAGGAGGAGGGATGCAGCTCCGGTTATGGCACCTTTTCATTACTCAACAACTCTGACATATCATTTACACCAGGTTTAAAAAAATCTCCCTTTTCAAAAGGCTCCAGAGACCAGGTCAGATGGGGATCGAATTGATGGAGTGAAAGAGAAAGATTAAATGAATGGGGCAGAAACAGGAAGTGAGAAAGGTGGAACTCATTTGGACTTGTCAGTTAAAATGAAGAGTCTTTACTCATAATAAATTAACTCATTAGCTATGATCAATAATAAAATATACATAGTATGTTTAGCATTCACAATGTGCCATCAGATCTTTTTTCTGTTTTTTTTTCTTTTACATTTGGTGAAAATGTCTGGAGGTAAAAACAGTCGGCAATCAAAGATTACAGACATGAAGTTGAATGACTGTTATTTATTTAGGGAAGAAAACTTTATTGACACAATCTTGCCGATTCCAAAAATGACCTGCAGTCCTTGTGAATCAGGATGGCTACTTTTTGCACCAGAGCGGTTTGAGAACATAACAGACCGATGAACAATTCATTGTCCTAGAACCACATGAGGGACATATATAATTTGTTTCCGCTTCATTGTCAAGTCAATCGTTTGACATGCCACTAAATCATCATAAGGAGGTGAGAAGTGGAAGGAGCAGTCATCCACATTACTGTCAGTCATCTGGCACAAGATCAACAAACTGTCATTAAACATTGCTTCCTGGTTGGGTGTAGACAAAAACATTGGTTTGGTAGAGTGATCAAATGATCATGGTTTGGGATAAAATACATTCTTTTTACAATGCAATTACCACCTTAAGGTAAACATTGCAAGTTACGATAAAGCTTTGCCATTTCCTTGAGAAGGTTTCAGGCTGTAACATGACTTGGCAAGGTTTACAAATGGCTAAAATACATTCTTTTTACAGTGCAACTCCTTCTAATGAACTTATAATTCTTGCAGTTTATCTTATTTTGTTTTAGCTTTTTCTGCTTTCACTGAATTCCTTTTACTGTATGTCTTTTCTGGTTTGTTTTCACTGTACATTTTAATGCTTCATCTGCACCCTGTTGTGATCTGTGAGGGTTTTTAAATGGTCTTGTACATGAGAAGAGTTACACAAATAAACTTGCCTTATGGACATGGTAATCTTTAGAAGTTACAAGAATGTTTTGCCTTTTTCTGACCACGTTAAGGATGTAAATAACTTTGCAACGATTACAAACATTCAAGGCTTAAATACTGTACATGCAATGCATCCCTCACAGTAATGGGCACCATTTGTATCCTTTTACTTACAGTTTTTCTCATGAACTCGACAGATTACATGTTCTTTGTCAGTAGTATAGTTTGTAATTTTCCTGCACATACATATGCCACAGAAAATCAATCTAGAACACAGACCCTACTTTACTGAGGTATTTTTAGTCTTATTGGTTTTTCTATTTGTATTTGAAGCATTATACCCATAATGATGAATCTTTAGAAAAATTTTGGGATGATTCGGACGTTAATCAGTGAACCTCACAGCAATTGTTTTGGTAATTTTCCCCTTTGAGTTAATGATATAGTTTTTAGCCCTGTTTTAAAATGAGCAACAATATTTAAGGATCAAATTGTTTTTAAAACCTTCTACAACATGTAGAAACTTTTGTACCAGTTCAATCATTGTCAACTAAATGTGTTTTCAGTTCTCATGTGCCATAAAGTATTATTTTCTCTTTTTTCTGCCCGAGTAGATGAAACAATCACAATACAATGAGGACAAACCAGAAAAATTGGACACTGATATGTTTAATGTTATCTTTTATGCTGACAGCTGATTATCAGCTGCTAGGTCATTATGTTTGTGCATCCCTATTTCTAATGCATACTATCTTTCAAGGACATAACACATCAGAAACTTAATTTACATGGCATAAAAGACTTTCAATTTCTTGCATGCATCTCTCAAAATGGATAATAGATATACATCTTACAGTATGTCAGTGTGGAAAGTTGGACAGCGCTGCTTTTATCCATGCCGCCCCCTGGCTGCAGGTGATTTCAGCTCAGCAGGGTTACATACAGTGTTCACAGATGTGAGAAAATGCCCACAGGGTTGAAGAAACCTCAACAGAGCTGACAAAAAACCATCATTTACAGCGTGTTCACCTTCCCTGCTAAGAACAGAGGTGCAGATGACACAAGACCTGCACCTTGTGAAGTCTTTTTTGTTTTATTATTAGCAACCTGCATCTGTTTCCACTTTTCCCCAATCACGTGAATCCCTTCATTTGTTTGTCTTATAGGCACCAAAACAGAGAAATCAGAAACACTTTCTTGAAAAGGAATTTTTTTTTACATTTTCGCCTCCAGGGTTAATAGGAGGCGATGGGAAAGAGCAGTTGCCGATCAACCGGATCAACAGTTATATACTGAAGTGTCCTTGGGGAATGAATGCATGTGACGGTGAAAAGCACTTAATACAATTAGACTGAGTTGTCAACGTATGACTGGAAAAGCGTTATATAAGGAGATTCCATTAATTAAAGTGATGAATCCATCAGAAAAGGGCTCACAGGTCTATGAGTCCAAAGCATGAAGCTGTTACAATCACAATGAGGAACATTGAGGTGTGCTGTGTTATGTTTCAGGTCCCCCTAACAGGATAGGAACATTATTTTTTCTAATCTTAACCATGTTTCCTTAGTTTCCAACCATGTTTATGAGAGCTAGGAGTAAACTGGAGAGAGTCATACAAAAATAAGACTTTCTGTGTTGTTCGGTGAAATAATGAGTATGTAAGAAATAAAGAAACTGCATTCCTGTCAGGGGAGAGAAGCAAAAACCATTGAACCTTTATTGTGAATCAGTTGTGTTAATGTTACAGTTGATTAGTTGATTTTTTCCTTGTTAATGGCTTGGAGATTAAATCAAAGCCTAAATGCCTAAATGTAAATGTAAAGGGCAGCTGTAGTTCAGTGGATCGGGCTGTCTACTAAACTAAAAGGAGGTCGGGGGTTCGATTCCACTCCGGCACATGCCGAAGTGTTCTTGGGCAAGACACTGAACCCTACCTTGCCTCCCCATGTGCCTATCGGGAGAATGAATGTGTGTGAATGTTAGTTACCTAGCACCCAGTTTGCTTCAATAGGTGCTGTATGAATGGGTATGACCGGGTGAATGAGTCATGTGATGTAAAGCGCTTTGAGTGGTCACATGACTAGAAAAGCGCTCTATAATTACAGTCCATTTAACATTTAAACCCTAACCCTAACCCTAACCCTAGCCGTTTTCATGTTATCTGAAGCTCATTGTGTTATTTATAACTGATTTAACACCTGAAATGAGGTAAATCGGGCTTTGGTGCAAATCTTTATTATTATCTTTTGTTTTCATTCACCTTTTTGTAATTATGCTGTAAATTCTCCTTCTCAGTCTCACTGCGTGGGTTCGCACACAGCTGTGAGTCTCATGACCTTTTATGGGCATTTTATGGGCGTTTACCTATGCAAAATAGAGCCAGCTGGTCCGTCCTCTCAACTTACGAAAGTTTGGTATTCACCAATCCAAAGGAAAAGATACGAACAATTTTGCGGTCTTCATGAATCTGACAGAGGGTTTTCGTAAAAAGCTTCCTAAGTGCAACTTAAGAACAAATTTAAAAAGATTTGTAAGAAAAGATTGTTGAATGAGGCCTATTCTTCTTAGCAGTGTGAGACTTTTATGGTGAGGATGAGTGCAAAACCACTTTCAGGTGTTTCTAGAGAATGCCTTCTTGCTTCAAGCTCTAGTTGGCTCACTCCAGGCACTTCACAGTTCTATTCTTGTATTTTCTCTAGGATTGATAACTTTAAATCCAGGTTGCGCATCCAAATTCTGAGGTTTTCACTCAAGAGTTGCTCTGTATTCTTTCGAATCCATCTGACAATCTATCTTTGTCTCACAGTGTCTGTGCTTGATTATAGGGATCACATATATGAGCTGATTCTCACTGCTTGGTTTCCTTCACACGGCATTGGGAATTGTGGCCAAATAGTTCAATCATGCTTTCGTCTCATGCTTCACATGGTCTAAAAGTCATTCAGGTGTCTTTTGGGGAAATTCCCAGCAGGCTGTCATGATCCTTTTACAGAGGAAAGTTCTCTGAGAAAAGCTTTGGATCTGAGACCTCTCTGACCACGTACCTTTGTATTGGATTATAGACAGTCAGTTAGACAACCTGACCTGGAAGTTTGGCTGGTTACTCCAAGCTTCTCTTTTATTATGACAATGTGTCTCTTGTGGGTTTGGATACTTAAAATGCTGCAGATGTTTTTTTGTGTCCAGTGTCACAGGCTGACAGACCTGTCATGATAGACGTTTAGTGAATGCAGAAGTACTGTATGTCAGCAAAAATGTTATATTAGGTAGTACAACAGCTTTTAAACATTCTGTGTTGTATTCATTCACTAATTGCAAATACTTCTTCTGTTCATGGTCACAGTGGGGTTGGACACTAAACCAGCTGCTAACCTGGAGGGGTCAGCAGACCCTCACAGGTACTGTGACTAAAGACACAAGCAACAATGCATTTTCAAGCATGATAAATTAAACAAACATACATGTGTTGCAGGTGAAGTAGCAGGAAATAACCAATGCATGCATGTCAAGAGCATGTAACGTAGAGATGTAATAACTTTCTATATTTAAAACTTGATATTTTTAGCAGAAAAGGTCTCTTTAAGTAAAGCAAAATAAATCATTTAGCTGCACTGAATGGCATTATATAATAATAGTAATAATAATAAATGAAAATGTGTTGGACTAATTAAACTAAGTCAAGTTGCATCAATCCATATAGTTTGAGTTCACCTAACATAATTATCAGATGGAAAAACTGCCCTCAATTAAACTGAATTCAAACAATGAGTCTTTAGTTTTTTTTATTTAGTAACAGATTAAAATGTGATTTTATTTACAAGAATAAAACTCACTTTAAAAGAAGGAAATAAATAAGAGAAAGTCTGATAAAGTTGTGACTTTAGCGTGACAGCATGCTGATGTCAACCATTAATAACCCTGACATGGTGTGCTGAGTACTGTTGGAGACTATTTCGCTCCGTTAGCCAGCTCATTTCAAGTCATTTATTAATTCAGACAACACGCGGCACGTTTGCTCTCCTCTCTGACTGAAACGAGTGGTTTCAGTCCTGAAAACAAAAGGAAGATGGCAAAGACTTCTGGTCTAAGAAAATGAAATATATACAACGTATAGCTTTTTGAAACATTGGTCAGAACACCCACAACTCAGCTCTGTAATCTCCAGCTCTAAAAGAAACCTGAAACATACATGTGTAAAGAGAGTGGGAGGCCGGATAGAAACAGTAAAGGTTGATCTGATCTAAAATCCTCAATCCTCACAGTGAATTAGGCAGCTCACCCTGAAGGCAGAGAACTCAACTCTCTCTTCTTCTGCAGCAATGAGTGGGCTCAGACAGAAAAAGCTCACCAAATTTTCTCCTGACCTTGTTGAAAGTCTTTCCATACAATCACCAACATTTCCATCACTGCAGCTTCAGCTCACAGTTAGCTTCAGAGGAAGATGCAAGCGTGTTGTTATCACATAAAGCCTGCAGCCCCAAACTGCTGCTAGCAGGAAGGTTTCTATTGGTCTGCGTGGAAAGCACTTAAGAAGAGAAAGGGGCCCAGTCAAATCAAATCAGTGGAAATATTAAATTCACCCTTCGGTGAAAGAGTCAGTCAGGCTGCATTTAAGCTCCCGTGGGTTTAATAATTCCTCCTGTGGATTCTCCTTTTTTGCTTTTGTTGTTGTTTTCTCAAGCAGCTGTAATTGGACTTTTGTGTGAATGGAGCACATAAAAGTGGCATCGGAGCAGTTCTCCAGGGAGATGGAACACGTGGCTTTTACAGGGAGCCTCTGACCGCGGGTAAAAGCTGATTCACACTTCATATTTCCAGGTGAAGAAAAGACACACACATTTGATTTTGTTTTGCTTTTTCTAATCAAATGATTTAAAACACAACAAATAACCCAAATTTCTCAAAAAAAAAGAAAAAGATTGCAGGCCAGAGCTAATTAGACCAATGAACCCAAGAGAAGATTTTCATCAGAAAACAAAAACTAGGGATATTGGTAAAGAGTTAATGTTGGACTGACTTTTACTGACCGGAAGGAGCTCAGAGAAGAGACAGGGTGCAAGATAGATTCAACCTTCGTTATGGGGGAAGTGATAAAATGTGACAACGCACAAACCAACTAAAAGCAAGAAATGAAAACAGAGTACATCTGCAGGCAGCAGTTCATGGAAGGACTTCACACCCTTACACATGAAATGACTAAGCAGAAACTGTCCTCTGTGATGATGTGAGGGTGCACTTGACAATTAAGTATATCAATGACTAAATTTTCCTTGTTCTTTTTTCTGCCTGATCAAACTTTTTAGTATGAACTTTACTTGGATTCGGTGACTTCATTTTACATCTAAAATGAAACCTGTCAACAACTAAATTAGCTAAATTTGGATGCTGGGCTCTTTTTTCCTTACACGTACCAGATTATCTGCTCATGCAACACACGGACACAGCCGTTCTTTTTGTTTTTTTTATAGTAAACAAAGACAAAAAACTAATCTTCAGTCTGAACCAAACAAACTGAGGTGTTTTACACACGCTGTGATTAGAAATGTACAATTAGACCACCGTGACATTGTGGCATAGCTAATTAAGATAATCATTATTCTGTGTTTTTTCTGTTTGGAGTCTAGGAGAATAAAGATGATCTGTGTGCATGCTAATGTGCTCATTAACTCTGGATGGATGTTTGTCAATAAGAATTGATAGAAATGTTTGTGTGCTTGTTTTCGGTGTGGTGCTTGAGTTAATGCCCGTGTGCTGCAACCAAACAAAGAAAATCCTGGTGTGTGTCATTTCCTTGTTGTTGACCATCCAGATCATTTGCAGGTCCTCTATGTTTAATTAGATTGTTTTATCTCGGGTATCTTCTTACCTGCTTCTGGAACACGTTTACACTAACATGTTTACGTTATACTTTATCAGTATTGACAAAAGCCAATGTTTGTGTGTGGGGGGTTCCTTTATGGATTTATCCTTTTTATGCTCTGTATAAATTCCAGTGTTACATTAGATGATAAATGTCATGACATGTTAATGGCAAAAATGTGCAGGTATGACATCAGGTCAGATATGTGAAGCTTTACTAATGTAGCTAATTTATTTAATCAGTGATTCAGATTTTAGCAAATTTTATAATTGAGAAATTGTGAAACTTTATCATATCGTTCTATTTGTCAATGTATATTTTTAGACAGATGAGATGTTTTGCTGCACAGCTCCATAACTGTCATCTTCAGATCCCAAAAACAGATGCTGACACCTGCTGTTGTGGAAAATAACCAGTTAAGGAGTGGATATCGGAGTGAGTGAGTAGCTGGAGCCTTTTAGCCAGCTGCAGAGAAGACTTCAGTGGACTTCTCTCCAGCCATTCTGCCACTGAGACCTCTGTATTGCATTATCTAACTTAGGTAATAAACACAATTGTTAAACTCTGGTGGGCTTCATAGTCTCTAAACATGGTTGGAGTATCGGCAATTGACCACCTCCACCGAACAGGATTGATTGTGGATGGCATTAACTATGCCTCTGCCACATTTTTTCAAGTATTTCCTAAAACTCTTCATGTCATCTAAACCCCTGATTAATGAGCAGACAGAAAGATCACTGAATGAGCGCAGAGATGCTTAGGCTGTCCCACTGATCAGATCATGAAAAGGTTTAATTCTTCCCTCGGACTGAACAAGAATTCAGATCTAAATGAAAATTCATTCTGATAAAGACCAATCGGATCAGCTAAGGAGTTTAGGGGACACATTTTATGGTGCTTGAACATTCAACAGGATCAAACATGCTCCAAGTAAATCCCCCTTTTGCCACCCTGTCAAGACTCTTGTCCTTCCCTGGCCACCCACTGTAAAATGGTATAGATCCGCAACTGGGTGTTGATGGTTATTAACCTGCACTGTTCCAATCAAATAAACCAATAAATTTATAAAAATAATCAAATTCTGCTCTGACTAGTTTTCAGGATTTTTAATTAGATTGGCTAAGAGGGACAAGCCTGCTAACATTAGCCCAAACACTCCTGCATCTATTTTCCCACACTTTGGGAGAAAAAAAAACAATCAAATCAGTTTCCTGTGATTTTAACTGGAATATAAATAGCAAAAGACACCATTTATGAGTTGTGGATATTGAGTATCACTCTAAGAGTGAAAATGTTCAATCTGATAAGAGTTTTCAGAGTTGTGGGGATGTTAATCTGATCATTCGTGACTGGGCAGGCTGATCATGCCTCAGTGTTTAGTGCAAGAAACAATTTGGTTCAGGAATATGAACTGGTGCTGATACTGAGCCATTCTGTCTTGTGTGCCTCATCAGTATGCACCCCGTGAGAGAGGAATATGTCATGTTTACAAAGGCCTGCACGAACAATTGGAAGGGCGGCAGCTTATTAGAACAAGTTGCTGGAGATGCAATGTGTATTCTGTTTACATGTTTTTGCATTTAACCCAGGCTGTGGGAAACTAAACACATTCGGAGGCTTAAACTAAATGATCCAGCTGAACCTTCCCACAAGTGAGGAGCAATAAAAAAGCCTGAGCTCTGCTGGGATGGAGCCAAATTAATCAGCAGCCGTCTAAATATCAGTATGCTGAGAACAAACTTTCTAATGAACCAGACAGCAGAATATGAGTGCTGTGCTCTAATCTTGATATATTCCCTCATCGTGAGTGCTAGATTGAGGATCAACATGTGAATCAATCATTCTTTGGCTCATCTTTGTGTTCCACTGTTTACATCTGGAAGCCTAATAGCTTATGACTAAGAATAAAACATGTGTTGAAACTGCTGCTGTGGAGTTTGCATGTTTATATGACGCATCAGTGCGTTTTCTTTGATAATCAAAGGTGGAACATTCAACTAATGCAAATGTTGACAAGATCTGCATAAACTCTGCAAAAGATGCACTAAAGTCAGGAAAGCTAAAATGAAATGGAAGTAAAGTAGAACCTGACCAAAATAGAATTTTTGGGGTCGATACATGGGCTTTAAAAAGCTGATATTGGCCGATATCTGATACATCAGCATGAAATAAGAAGATGTATATACTTACAATACCCCGAATATTAATCAAGAATCAGAGAAACAGAACACCACAGAATTAAAATAAGAATTTTCTAAAATATGTATATATATATATATATATATATATATGGTTATATACACAATTTAAGACCCTTGTCCAGTATTGAGCAGCTGACATGCAACCAGCAAACCAGAGAAGAAGAGAAACAAGAAGAAAAGACAACAAAGGCAACAGCTATAGAAACAGCTATAGAGAAGGCATGGCTTGAGTTTGTTTTACGCTCCCAGACCAGCTATAAGACCGAATCCCTGGAGCGTGTGCTGGGCCTTCCCCGGGTTGATGTTGGTGGTGTATTAAAATAATATCTACAGTAAACTGCAAGCAGCATTGAGACTTTAAACCTGCGGGCACCCTCCACCGTTTAGGCAAGTTTACTTTAGTCAGCTTTAAAGATCAAAGCCAGATATGCATCAGAAATTACAGTAGCTGCAACAGAAACTTCAATTGTTAAAATGCAGAGCAAAAAAAAAGAAAAAAGAGAAATCTACAGCACAGAAACAACAGTGAGTTAGAAGGGAAGATCACAGGAAATATTTGGCTGCAGAAACAGCAAGCAATGGAAAAGATTAAAGGATTATACCATCCTGGATGTTACTGATGAATCAAAGATGTACACCAAAAGGTAAGCCGTTCAGAAATGAGGAAAGATTATTATTTCCCCTCTGATGCGCATTTAGGTTTTTGTTAAATGAGATTTCAGAGTTTCTGCAGCCAGAGGGTCATGAAACAGACTGAGGGTGGAGCAAAGAATACACGATCCAAGTTAAAAAGTAAGCAAAAAGCGGAGCTGTGTGCTTTTAGGAGATCACTCCGTTCAGACAAGACAGCCACATACAAAATGAAGCAGGAGATATGCAGGATTAACACGAAAATACTGCAAAGTGTTTTTCAGATCTCTGCTCCATCATACTTTGTTTCCACTACATGTACTGGAATTCATTAGGGGTCACTTAAAGATTAAAGTCTGGAACAAATCTTTTGAAAAACAGGGCACTTTTAAAACACTGAAACCCTGCCTTCACGTAAAGGAAGAGAACTGAAGTTTCTGATCTTAAAACACTGTTTCTGACTATTTTTGAAGGCACATATATTATGGGCATGTTGCCTTGCAGCATTCTGAGGCTGAGAAACTCCATGGAGCATCACATGACGGCTGCACTTTGCTTTTAGCCCACAACTCTGGCCATTTTTAACTTGCCTCATCAATTATTCAGCCAAAAAATACAAAAGAATTTAGGGAGAAAAAGAAAGAGAAAGGGACAAAGCAATAGATAACAGTCAACAGTGGGTTGACTTTTAGGGACTGGAGAGAGCTCAGAAAAGAGGCAGGATACGAGATTCTGTTTGGTAATGGGTTTTTTCCACAGTTCAGTTGTGCTTCGTATTATTTCTAAGAACTGCTGAATGCATGAAAAGTTGAAGTTTTCCAATTATGAAAACACTTTATGTAAGAATTCACTCTGTGGCTGAAACCTTTACATTGTTTATCACAGCTCCAGGGCCAAAGGCTCAGCAGCGATTCTGTGTTTCTGTCTTGAAAGATGAGGTTATGAATAAGAAAGAGGGGAACAGATATGTAATATAATATTGTTGGCTATTTTAAAAAAGACTAAAACACAAGGACCCGGTACAAAAATGAACAACCCCAACCCTCAATACCTGGATAAAGTTAAGGGAATGTGTGCAATCAAAAAGATTACTTTTAGCCCGAAGACCATGAGGAGCATCCTTTTACAGGAAATGGGAGAAATGAACTTTATCATACAACAAGAAGATGGTACTAGTGGTTTAGAAACATGTTACTTTTAACATCAGAGGAGCTATCCCATGTTTTTTTTTGTTTGTTTAATGACCATAGGTTTACCAGTTTGTTTCACTTCAAACAGAAAACAATCATATGAAAGGTTAAAAAAGAAAAAAATATTAATGAAATTGCTTTTTTTCCAATAATCAATTAATGCTGCACATTGCCTTATATTTGAAAACGTGCAACATAAATATATTATGCCGTGCCTTTAAAAAAGAAGTCTGCTTACCAGGTGATTTCCCTTGTTAAACAACCAACTAAAAAGAAAAAAAAAAAACAATTTCTAAGGCTAGTGAGAGAAACAAGGTTGGGTTTTTTTATCAGGAAATAGTGTTTTATGATGATGAACTCCAGTTCTGAATTTTAATTAATCAAATCACAACATTGTTTATTGAAAGGGAAGGAATGGAAAATTAACTTTAACATCCAATTATGGTGCAATATGAGTATTAACTGTTAAGAAAAAGAATCCAAAGTAAATTGACAGCGGTTCTGGCGGTGAATCCTGCTGTTACATTGTTTTATTTTCACACAAACTTGAGTAAATTACTTATGAAATGTTGCATTAATTTGATTGCAGTGAACAGAACTGCTAGTGTGACTCATTTAAAAGAAAGAAGACAAATCAGATATGCTGTAGAAGTGCCACACACGAACTTATGCTGATAATAATCTGACAAGGGAGCTGAAATGTTATAAATTAACCTCCATTATGTTTACTTTCTGCGTTTTATGGCAGAAAGATGGCTGACACAAGTGGCTGTAAATGACAGTGATACTTCACGTGAATCAGAGAGAAAGTGGAGGAGTCTGAGACGGCCACAGTCTGATGCAGAGCTAAGTGGAAGCAAATATTTGGTTCTTTAACACTTCGCAGGAATGTCGTGTGAAATGCATATAATCCAATAGATTTAGAATTACTTTCCAATCCTGAAAATGCAACATTTTATTTATCTTCATGATGGAAACATTCAATATTTATTGTATTACCTTTGTACCCAATAAGATAAGTGTGAAACAGCTGATATAATGCCAGCGGTCAACGGCCATGATAAGTGTCAGAGGTGTTTGCCATTTCATTTTTCTCCTCCTCTATCATCTTGCTGCAGATAGCAGCTGTCCAGCTGCTCCTTTGCAGTAATTCCTACCTTGAACTGAAGTCAGAAAATATGCTTAAACCCCTGCAGACAAAAATCAGAGCCGCCTTTTATCTGCAGAGGAGATGGAGAGAAGGAGGTCGTGACAAAACCAAGAGAAGAAGAAAGAGGAAGAGCTTGGGCAATCTTGTTCTTGTTAACGATAGAGAAGAGGTGTTTTGGGCTGGATAAAAGATAAGTTGTAGGTTGTGTGTTTGAAAGAGAGGACAGAGCTTGAAAGAAGGAATAATGAGAAAGACAGAGTTGAGCTGAGACAGGATGCAGATTGTGATGCAGAGCTCGGCTTTGAGCTGTGAAACCTGCATAATGATAAGGAAACAACATCTCACTGCACAGCCTGATTCAACTCTAAGCGGTCTGAAATAAAAAGTTTAAAGGAACATATAAACTTTTTGCCTCTTTCCTTCACTGTAGTGTCTTAAACAGCAATTTGTGCATGTAAATGGTGTGCACATCAAACTCAGGAAGATTACTGCCCCTGAAAGACCCGACTTGCTTTCTTAGTGGTGCATCTTTTTCTTCTTTTAGTTATATTCCACATCATGTAACACATTTGCATAATGACTACCAAGCAGGCACCTTTTAAATCTAAAAGAAATAACACAAAATGTGGCGGAGCTCGGGAAGACTTTGCTTTTCTTCATTTAAGAATCAGTGGAATGAAATTCCTTTGCACCTCAACAGCAAACTTTCATTGTGTTTCCTTCACTTTACAATTGCTTCTTAAAGTGTGAGAACAGAGAGAGCAGAACTCGGCCGGCATGTTGGGAATTCTCAGAGACGTAGGAAAAACTGAGTATCCAGGCAGGAGGGGAAGAGAGGCAATAAAAATTAAAACATCAAAAACCTCCAGCAAATTGTCAGTATATACACACCTTTATGCGTGTACCTGTTGAATTCCCTGTGAACAACCAATCACATGGCATCAACCTGGTCATGTCACATAGTTAACATGAGTTGCTGGAGATTAAACTGAGAATTAGAATGACTAACAGACTGTGATTTAAGTGGCTTTGAATGTGGCATGAACTGCTGATCTACTGGGATTTTCACCCAAAACCATCTCTAGGGTTTCCAGAGAACGGTCTGAAGAAGAGAAAATGTCTAGAAGAATGGGCAGACTGGTTAGAGATGTTAGAAAAGTAACAGGAAGTCCAGTAACTGCTGGTTCCAACCCAGGAATGTAGGGTAGCATCTCTGAACACAACACGATGGGCTCCAGCAGGAGACCCCACCAGGGGCCCCTCCTGTCAGCAACAAACAGGAAACTGAGGCTACGATTCACACAGAATTACTTTAGGCCTCTAATCAACAAGTGATCATTGTTAAAATGTCACAACCCACAATTGAGCCTGTGACCATGTCTGTCCCTTTCTGCATATGCCCTAGTCTACAATAATATTAGATTAGTGCAAAGACTGGAACATTTTAAATCTACTTAGAACTTCTGTATCATTTAATACTTTCTTATGCTTCTGAAGCGTGCTGTGATCTTTTAATGTCCATCCACTGAATGTGCAATGCAAATACACTTGCCTTGCCTAAGATGCGCTTTTTTATCTTTACTTTACTTGTTTTGCATATATAAACGAGTTGGAATTGGCTTTTATGCAAAGAAGAGCAGTGGTTTAATGAATGTAGGTAATTACTGAGGGATGACAAGGATGGGGACATGTCAGATTTCTTTTTGTTACATGACTGTCGTTTATGTTAACTGTATTTCCGTTTTGAGGCACTGGGCAGCATGAGCTGGTGGAAATGTGCAACATAAATACATTTGACCTCGACTTTATGAGCACAGTGGAGCATCTTCTGATGGCTACTTCCAGCAGGATAATGCACCATGTCGCAAAGCTCTAAATCCTCTCCAACTGCTTTCTTGAACGTGAAAATGAATTTTCTGTACTCCAACAACCTCTACAGTTACTACCTTTAAATGGATAAACTTTTCAGCTACACATCATGTAAAAACAGCTGTCATGTGACTGTCAATAACAGGGACTAAATCCGACTAAATATGCTTTCATTTCCTTTGAGCTCGTGGAATTGTTTCTATGTGATGGTTGGAAGAGTTTGGTTTTATTTCTTAATCTTGTGTGTTGCCGTTTATGTTTTTGCAGAAGTATGAACAGACACCCCTCAGTCTGCAAACCCAGGTCTGTCATTACTAATGCAGATATGTTCACACATTTGCATTTAACCATCGAGGCCATGGTTAGCCTACATTTAAAATCGATGCATTGCCCCGCGTATGGATGCAATTACAATTTTAAAGTAGAAATCAGGTGCTGAGTCATACCAGATCATCATTACTCCCCTGAAGACCTGCTATTTATACCTGGATGGAAAATTAGTTCCAAGGCAAGGGATTTAAAACATGCATCATAGCAACTTTTCCCTCTATTTCGCCTTCCGTTCCCAGCTGTATGGCTCATTTGCATTGAATATCTGGGTATTTGTCACACCATACTTGCTAGCTAGTGCGGTGTGCTTCACAGCATGCATCATATATGTCACAGCAAAGCGCAACCCATTAATTTTATTGCTCTGTGTCTGAAAGCCTCCCCAGCACCTCTGAGAATTTAATGTTTGCGGAATAAAACTTTAGAACGCTTGAAATGGATGCCTCTGTGGAAATTGGTGAGAATAAATAAGATGTTTTGACTTCTGAAAATTAGCCGATGGCCACTGTCCAAAAGTAAAAAGCGATCATCCCAAAATGTACCAGAGGCCCCTGTGCCAGCGCCATGAGTAAAACACCCAGTTATATTAATAGTGAGCCAAGTTCTGGGACTTAGATTTTAGTTGAGATAAAATCAACTGTGTATGAGTTCTGAACCCTCTCAAATCCCAAAGCTCTCTCCAAGCGAGGTTCACATTTGGTTTTTTTCCCCTCTTTGCCTTGTTTGTCTCCTCCATCAGTGGTTGTTTTGATTTTGCTTTCACAGTAAAGCCAGTCTCTCCACCATCTGCCATTTGGGCTACCTAGGGAAAGCTGCTGAAAGCTAGAACACCGTCCTCTCCCTTTGAGCCTCAAATCAAACCTTCACTTTTCAAAGAGGTTTTATTTCTAACAGAAAATCTGACAATGTGGAAGCAAGGCTAACAGGGAACTGATCCCAACACAGATGACGTCATTCTGCTGCCACGTGCCATTTATCTTTAGCATTGTTTGGCTAATGCTAAGCAAAGCTGAGGCAGTGGGATGTGATCACCATATTCAGATTTTTTTCCCAGATCCCACACCTTCTTTTTCACCATTTTCAGCTCCTCTGAAGCCACACTTCCGAACACACACATGTGAACAGAAGTCATGAACTTTAAAGGCACAACAAGATTCAGGAGAAAAAAAGTGGTCAAGAGTAATCTGTCTGAATGCCGTACAAAATTTCATACAAGCGTGTTAAGCTGTTAGATTTAAAGCCAAATGGCAGAATTTTCACAGTTGTCCTCTCAGCTATCCCAAGGAGATTAATGACACCAATTCACACTTGAGACTAGAGACAATAGTGGCATCTTACGATTCTTTTTCTAACGGGACATCAGATGAGTCCCGACTTAACAGTTATAGACTCTAATAGCTAATTTATGTTCCCTGTATGTAAATCGCTACACCTGACTTAAGTGTCGGTGTCCTCCTACTTTAATGAATCCCTTACGTTTTCATGGTTGTTAGCCAAAACATCCACCAGAGGGCAGTGCAGAATTTAGAGCTCCGACATTACAGTAAACATGGTGATGATGGAGATCATGATGTTCGTTCTGAGAGAGAGACATAAAAAGAGGCAGTGCAGAGACAATAGCTGCTGCTTCTTTGTTGCTTTCGCAGGTCACTCAACACTGCCCCCAAGGTTTCCAGTGGTACTACTCTTGGAAAAGGAATCTGTGCAGCCATAAAACAGACCAATTTAGGCACTTAAATAATGCAAAAGTTCCAATAGAAATACGATCAACCTAAGGCCGCTTGGATCTGATGCAGCTCCGTGAGTCGGTCTGATGTCATGGATATACTTCATCACCCAGTTTCCTTCTTCAATGTCTGTCTCATCTACTGCTTCAGTAACTATAGTAAAGTATCACCTCTAACGATGGTGGGAATGTTCAAAAGCTCTGATTCATTTGAGAAAAAGCAGTGTTTTGCAACCCCTAATTGAACCAAGTGCCTAATCATGAAGAGTCTAGTGAACTATCCTAAAATCCTAAGTGGCTGCTCTATTCTACTAAAACCTCCCACCCCAACTGAAGAAGGTCATCTGGATGAAAACTAAACATTTTCTAGAAACCAAACCCTGCTCGGGTGACTACAAAGAACATTTTTAGGATAACACGACTTTAAAGGACAACCTTAACTGATTCATCCATTGGACACTGTTGATATCCATATTTCATGATCATTTAGCCAACAGATATCACAGCATCAAAACTCACAAAGACAAAGTGAGGATGAGAATTTGAAGGATCGTGAATGTCCGACTACCTACTAAAGAGTCGCTGAGAGAAGAAAAAGTTTATTAAAAACTCCTTCCACTGAAGATTTAAAGGTGATGCGTAGCTTCGGTCCTCTTCCTTTGAATGTCATTTTCCTGGCAATCATTGCATCAGGGACGGCACGCCAGTTTATTCCTTCACACAAAATCTTTCAATTCAAACATATGAAATAAAATAGATAACACCAGAGACGTGCACTGTAACCTCGCCAATAGCTGATGACTCATCTTCCACGACCCTCTTAGTCATTTTGCTTCTACTCTTCAGCTCCTTGCACCCTTTTCAGGTTAAAGTTTGCTACAGCTGAACTTTTACAGTGAAAAACAGGTGAATAAGCCCCGACAATGTTCGAGTGGTAATGAATGCAAGGTCGAATGCATTATAGAGGTCTAGAGATTCTAAACTGAAATATGAACAAAAGTAAGGAGGATTGTTTTTTCCAAGCTGATAAGAAAATATATTAGGAAGCAGGAGACTACAACACAAGGTGTTTTTGGAGATAAGTTTTAAGCCTCTTCTAGGGAATGACTCAGTTTTTTAGCATGAGATCCAGGAGGTTGGAGAGATCAACAAAAAGATATCATTCAGTAGCCTAACGTGGACTTGTGCTACATTCACAACTGATGAATTTCCAGTTAAAATTCAATGACAGCTGAATGACTCAGGACATGAAAATAGTTATACTAATAGATAATATTGGCTGTGAACATTACAAAGTATTGGCTTAATAACATGTTCTTTAAGAGTAGAAACTTATTTCTTACATCATACAAAAGTCACAGTGTTTAGCAGACATGTCTATAAATGCTTATAAAGGAAGTGAGAGAAGGTTTGAACCCGGTCTGATCTGAGTTGTCCAACAACTTTGCAATAAGTTGTGTTTGGTTAGGATTAGACATGAAACACATGATTTGTAATAAATATATGGTAAAAGGTTGGTCAGCTGCAACCTCACCTTGTAGGAATTTATCCTGACACACACACACTGAACATAGAAACAACCCAGACTGGGCTGATTACTGCGTTTAAAGAGGTCGTGCTGTGGTTCGCCTCTTTGCTTTGACCGAGTGGAGTTTCACTCATGATGTCTGATGCATTTTAATCTCAGATGTTCCATTATCTCCTGCGGTTATCTCTTCCAAAGGGGATGTAATTCAACCGATTTCACCCTTGGCAGCTCATTTTCTACACATAGATATATACATATATACACACATATACACTATAATTTTCATTTCCACTGGGAAAGCCATACAAACCATTTACTGTGTGCTCTTACTGCGAAATAAGTAGTGCCCCTAGATCACATGTTTTCTTTTTATCCTGAAGGTAAATTTTCATTTCATCCTATGGCTTGTTATGATTGCACTGTGAAGTCTGTGGTTCTCTATAAAGCAGAAGGAAATGCAGAGAGTTTGCTTCTCTGGCAGGTAGCCAGACCACCAACCACGCTTTGCTCATGCTTGAAATGCACCTTTGTTCGCTCTACCTGTGGCGCCCCCTGCAGTTCCTGTTGACTATCAAGTCAGTCAACCAACCAAAGTCATGCACTAAGAATATTTTAATTAAGCCCACATAAGATGAACTTGTTCCTTCACCTTATGTTAGTAACTGGAGAAAAGCTATGGAATATATGACAGCTTTGCTTCCTGCCCCCGGAGAGACATGATCATGTCAGCCAATTAAAACGGCATGAGATGACATAATGAATTCCAGGAAAAGGTTTTTATTATTCCTCAGAGAACACTCAGCAAGACAGATCCGTGTGCATTCATTGTACATAGTGAGCAAAGTGTTGATTATGCTAATTGCAATCACTCAATCAGCAATTAAAGCAAATGTTCACACTGAATTTACAGAGTTAGAGAGACAGGACCTCATTAGAAAAAAAGCATGTTTAGATACTTTGTGCTATACATGATTTAGTTCTCTTTTTTT
>JAVQJG010269278.1:0-15414 GCA_036024015.1 Craterocephalus amniculus
GTGTGTGTGTGTGTGTGTGTGTGTGTGTGTGTGTGTGTGTGTGTGTGTGTGTGTGTGTGTGTGTGTGTGTGTGTGTGTGTGTGTGTGTGTGTGTGTGCCAGAGGTGCTTGCAACAGAGGATGTTCTGTGAAATCCCCCTCAGCATGGAAAGCCGGCTCCACACCCTGGAGGCCGGGGCATGGAGCCACAGTGTCACTGATCCATTTTTAATTGGGTGTGACGATGAGAACTTTGGAGCCTTGGGGTGGGATCAGTGTGTTTGGGAGGTGGGATGATTGTGTGGGGGGGTTAATCTGCGGTTGACAGTTTGTTTCTGCTGTCATTTAAAAATCCAGTTTAACGCGTTATTCAGTCAAATCATTCATTTTAAAAGCTTTTCTGTTTATGTGAACTTGCATCTATTGCAGTTATTTTTCAGTTCAGTGCTTCACATGAAAAATGAAGGAGATGCTGCAAAGAGTCTTAGAGTAGTAATATGCAGCAACAGATAAAATCCCAGTGAAATCATATCTGGACTCCTTGAATAGGTTATCTTGTGTTCTTTGTATTGGCTTTTTGTTTGTTTTTCCACCTGGTCTGTTGTTTTCTAAGTGAAATTAAATTTCAAAAAGATGTTATTAAATCCCCAAAGAGAAACTACAAAGTTATGCCATTTATTTTTTCCTCATTGGTATCTATAAGTCATTAATAGTCATTTTAGTTCTTTCCCATAATGGAAAAAAAATTCATCATCCCAGACATAAAACAAAAACATGAATTCCAACACAAGCAAGAAATATTTTTTTGCAAAAGATTATAACGTTCAGAAAGAAGGAAGGAACGAACCTAAAGCCACTTACAAATAACAGACCTGGCAACTGTTGGCAGAGATGAAAGCATGTGTCATAAAACAGCTGTGCGTCATCAGATACCGTTAAAACTGGAAAAGATAGTGTTGTGATTTATATGTACACATTTTGACGTGATACAGGTACAGTCATCACACTCCACACAGCCTCATCCTTTCAGTCCTCACTTCCAGTCTGACCTCAACTGACATAAGGTGATAAGAAAATGTGCTTAACAGAGCATTGTCTGCTACAGAGTTAGAGATTTTCCACTGAGTTTTAATCAAGTTGTTTTATTTCATTTCAGGGAAGCTAATGCATTCAGAACACATCTCTGCTTATAAAGCAAACACAAATGCTCATTAATAACTGACATTTGGCGATCAGCAGACTTAAACAGTCTTGAAAACTTGATGCATGGATTTATAAATAAATGTTTCCATAAGTATGGAGCATTGTCATTGCAGAGCTGTCAGAGCTCTGTTCTGTTAGTGTTTTAGCCCAGCAGGATCTTTTCTCCTTGTGTGTTGTCCTTCCATGCAGAGCTGTCTCCAGGCCTCGCAGCACTGACGGTGGGTTGTGATTCTGGGAATCTGGGCTCCCTGTCTCGGGTGCAGCTGCTCCTCCTGGACCGACCGGTGCCTGACACCCTGTTGAATCCATCCGGTTTGGAAGAGGCCTTCTCCCCGGTTGAGGATTGGTCTGATATGATTGTTCGGTATGATGATGCAGGTAAGACTGTTCAAGACTCAGGCATTACTCTTCCATCTTTTTATGAGATAAATGAGTTAAAAAACTTTGAAATCAAACGATTTCAACCAAGTGAAGATGTCTGGAAATGTAAAGATCATATTATGAATGAAAGTGATAGATAATCGGGGGATTTTTAGGAAACTCAAGAATGAAACGGTGAAATGCCAGAGTCAAATATAATCTAGCAAAAACAGCCAGAACTCCTGCAGAAACATTATTAGTGGCTTCTTCATTCCTAAAGGAAACAGAGCCAAATGGGATTTTCTGACCTCAGAGTGAGCTGCTCTTCTTTATCAAAGCATGTTTATTCAGTCCAGTCTCAGTTTTAACCTCCTGCTCCAACAAAACTTCCTGACAGTTTAAAAGAGATCATTTGATAAGCAAAAACCGTTCAGGTTGTCAGACAGGTGTGTCTGAGCCTGCATGTTTGGAGAAAACATATTTGACCACACATGGAGGGGGAAAAAAGTACACAACAGTTTTCTCCACAGCCAGCCTCGATGGTAAACAATGCCCTTTTTCTTTTTTAAATGGGCGGCAATACAGACGCTCATTTGCTCGCTGGCCTGCCGCTATGAGCTCTCAACTGCTTCTCCTTGAAGGTGTGGCCACTCAGAAGAAAGGTTTATAGTATCAGGATGTGCCAAGATCAAACCGCTAGAGTGGATCATTAACTGGGAAAGTCCGACCAAGATAGCAGGAGGCACTTTAAACCACACGTAACGGTGGATAAGAAACAGAGAGGAGTGTGTGGAATAGTCTATTAGTCTAGCGCCTGTTGTTTGGAGTCTGAGAACACATCGAGATAAAAAGAAAAAAAAAAGTGGAGATTTTAAGGCTCAGTTAGGGCAAATCACAAAGAAACATCTCTCAGATAAGATACATTTGACTTTTATCTGCACATCTGTAGAGTAACATTATAGGTCTGTTTGTTTTTTAAAAGCATGATTTAATCTTTCCTGTCAAGCTGCTATGCTGTGCAAAATGTAAATAAATGAGCATCAGCTGCTTTTTTCTTTCATAATGTGGCAAATGTCAGTGGTGACAGATCTGTGCCACAGGGAAGTCAGCTTAACACCTGTACTGCTACAGTAGTGCATGCAGAATGGGCTGTGATATAGCTTTGTGAAGCAAGACCTTCCCTTTTATATTTCCCTCTATCAGCTCCATTATGTTTATGTTCGTAATCTGCAGATATATATCAGTCTAATATTCATATCTGCTGATATTAAGCTTGTTGGCTGCTATCTGTCTAACTGCAAATAGGAAAATATCAGCTGAGGATAGAGGCTGATAATTAGCTGGTGACCCCTGGTTGTGTTGCATCAGTTTGCCCTGACTGACAAGATTTATGCACATTTCATAGCCTGGAGCCGTTTTAGTACTAGTGGTGTAAATCACAAGTTGGATCATGATACAGTGCTCAGATGATAACGATTCAATGGATCAGGGATTGGAGTTCTGGCTGGGACTATTAACTTATTTATCACTGAACCGATGAATTGTTACACCCCTGATAAGCACTAAAGTAAGTGCTGATTTTCATATTACCATTAGTTGCCATGTGAACACAAATTAATTTAGGTAAACTATTTTCTTTTCATGTGGAAGATCTCAATCTATGCATGTCTGATTCATTGCATCTCAGACCTTTTTGACTCAAAGTTCCCCTCTCCATTCAGAAGATCAGAATGGAAACAGAAATTGGGGTTGGGACATTGGGGTATGTAAATGACATCATTGACTGTAATGATCAAAAGGCAGTCCTTAAAATGTATTCAGCTGTGGTTTATTGAAAATTTGGGTGCATCAAAATGTTTTGTTGCTGGACCCAAATTACCAATCTGGAGCGCTGTCACTCAAATCACTTCTTCCAAAGACATGGCCTGCATAAAAACTATCCTTTCAGAAACTGCACAAATAAAAGCAACAAACATCAGCAGAGGTAGGTGGGGACTCCTAACCAGTAAAAGAGATGCTTATACGTGGTGGTTTTGCTTTATGTGGCAGTCATGCATCTCGTCCATCTATGTTTACAATAAGACAAAATCTGAGTTTGATGGAAGTTTTTCTTTTCTCTCAGTGACTAGAAAACAGTGTTTGCACCTGGCACGCTCCTGTAGACAGGTGCTCCTCTGGGGTATTGTTGCTCCATTTTCTGCCCTTATTTGCTCAGAGATTTAGAGCCATAATTGGGACTCCAATTTGACATCCCTCATATCTGAGCACACACACTCGGACACAAAAGACCTGCATGCAAGTGTGTGCAAGAGGCCGGCACTTGCACGGACGCACGCGCCGGCCCGTCCGCAGCACAACTGCAAACACACAGTTGCTTCCTCTTCCTCGGGCTTGACGCTGTGTTCTGTGGGGTTTTCTCAGGTGATGTGAGGCCCCGCACAGCCGGCAGCGTCTCTGAAAGGTGCGACTCTGCAGGGAAAGTCCAGGGAGGCGAAACGGTGAGTGCTGTTGCCCCCGTTATGAAACCACTTTGCAACCCACCCTCCCTCTGCTCATCTATCAGACTTTCCTCAAAAGGAACTGAACTTTGTTGAGAGAAAACATTAGATTTTCAGAAAAGCATGTGCACACAGTGTCCCTCCAACACAATAAGCCTCTTTTACAAACTTGAGCTGGCATGCATTTATAACTGTCATTCCAGTAAGACGAGCCAAATTGTTGTTGATAATTGAGACACTATAACAGGGCACGCGGCGTGCAGCAGGTGTGTGGTTAATCAGTCACAGACTGCAGATGAAGGGGAGGCCCGACTGTATGGCAGGCTTTTACGCTGCTCTTTCGCAAGGGGAGGGGTGCTCTTGGCTAACGGTGGGTTTCTTTTGGAGGATGCACCACCAGTATGATCAGACGGGGCCAGAGGGGTCAGGAGGGTAAGCAGGGCTTGCTGGGCTGCGGTGGAATGGATGCAGGTGCTCCACGTGATCTATGATCAATCTCCCCTTTATGACGGGTGAGAGAGAGCCCATGAAAGCATGAATGAAACTCACAAGCCCCCCGCAATTATGCCACAACACAATGAGCTGGAGTGCTCCGGGCACGATTCATATGATCATTTGCATAATTCACCTCATTGACGCAAGTATCCAGGAATGGATTACACACATAATGAAGAGAGACTGATAAACCAGGGGTATGTTTTAAAGGGGGAAGGGGGATCCTTAATATTCCTTTACATAAAAACGAAGTACTATCCTTAGACTTATTATTACTCTTGTTTATTTTTACTTGCCCCAGGTTCTTGTGTGTAAATATGATGAAACAAGTCTGCAATATGCGTCGGATTTCGGATGAATTATTAGTCAGCCTGTTTTATCTTCACGTTTAAACAATGTCAGGAGCCAGGAGCTGTTAGGATGCTCCTACCTACAATGACAGATCAGTTTAATAAAAAAATTAATAGTAATGTTGAGTCATAGCTATACTAGGTGGATTTTTTTTTCTGTGTGAACGTAGTGGAGTACATATATTTGATATCAGTCAGATGTAACTAAGTCATGAATCATTTTAGCATAAAAACAGCGCTCAACTCAAGGTTTGAACCACTTTTAAGTTGTTTTTATGGGTTGATATAAAATACATGTTAAATGGTGTTTTTAGGCACTTTACTGCAAGCAGCTTGTCACACAAAGATATGACCTTTTCCCATTTCTTTAATTAAATCTGTATCACCTATCAACTGTTTTTAAACCTTTAACTTCCAGCTTTAACTTTTGATAGAGCAGATTTTTCCGTAACTATAAATAATCATTAAAAATGTATGGAAATAAACCTACTGAGCCAGCTCTACCTTGGTTCCAGTGTGGGTATTGTTCTTTTATTGTATCAAATTTAGATAATTTAACTTAAGTATAATATTTATGTGTATCCCAGCCATTTGTTTAAAACCCTAAAAACTTCTCTAGATGAACAACATCTTAAAGGGATGTCCTTGAGAAATACAGGGTAAAAAAATCATTAAAGATCTGACACAGGACCTGAGAGATGCATCTGGACCTGAAGCTTCATCACACACGGCCTCTATCAGATCATTGGCAGGACTGACAGAGTGAGCAATCCTCCTGAGAGCTCAGACATCGACATTATTGAAGCAGTGTCATCTTGACAGAACAGAAGAAGCAGCAGAAACATCCAAAGAAGAGCTTAGCAAAGTTCTCCTGCTGAACTTTTCCTGAAGACAATTTATAGAAACACACACATGCACAACAATAGGAAATGAGGGATGGTTCAAGACTTTGCAAAGTACTTTATATTTATTTTCCACATTTTTCCAAATAATATAAAGAGCAGATCATCTCTGGCAGATGTGCAGGCGACAGAGTCGTAGTACTATGTAATACTACCTGGTTGTTCATGTCAAGTTGCTGGAAATCCAACACTTCCTCCTCTTATTGCCTTACCCAGCTGCTACCAGTACCAGTTTTGTAAATGCTCCGAATGGTTATTGCCCAAACTGGTCTGTGCAGGACATCTGCTTTGCGTGGGTTTTTTTTTTGTCATTGTTTTTTTTTATGCTTATTTTATCTTGCTAATTTAGGATTGGTCTGATGGAGGTTCTGGATCGCCATCTTCTTGGATCATAGACGCAAGTCCATCATTTGACATGTTTAGATCCTCCGATTCTCCCTGCCACTCCAATTATGGTAAGTTATTTGCTCAGTATAACTAGTATTTTTCTTCACTTTTTCCTCTCTCTTTGGACAACCATCTCTTAGCACTTTCATTTTAAGAGCCTATAACAACAATACTTAATCAATACAAGAGTCCATCTTCACTATTAGTGTGATCCGGTAAAAGCCCACTCAGTCCCTGTCTGCTCTGCTTTATTAGGAGCCATTGTCTCCTCTCTGTCAGCGCCGTGTTTGGTGTTCCCTTGCCTCTGGTACACTTAAGCCCGCTAATCCTTCCAAGGGCCAGCTGGCTTCTAGTATCGCCTTCACCTGTAGGGACGACTTGTGTACATTCATGAGTGATGGTTGAGAGGCAGCTCTCACTGTACAGACCACAAACACTGGAAAACAGTCAGGAGGACCGTTGGCACAGAAATGAAGAGCCATCCTTGAAGCTCTTTCTCCTCCCGCTTTCCTCTGACCACATCAGTCAGACTGAGGACGTCTCTTGCTGCTTGACCAGTACCAGTCGTAGTGCTGCAACTCTAATGGTCCGTAAGCTGCTGTATTCCTGTTATAAATGCATCCATCACTCCTGAGATTGATGTGTCTGAGGCCACGCTGCAGCTAAACCATTAGACCATGAGCATAGTGATATGTCTCGGTATTCCTTCATGTTTCAGGTTTTTATATAAAACCTCACAGGGGTCATTTTCCTGGCAGGGTCTCTTTAGTCAATCCAGACTAACTACATTATGAGAAAAGTGGAGAAAATGTCTTTTCTTGTACAAAAGCTATCTGTATGGTTGTTGAATAAAAGACATTTTTAAGCCTTGTGTGCCACATTTCTGCATTTATGGCTTCAGTGACTTAGTGTGGTTCAGCTTCATGAGATCGTTAACAGGAAAGTTGTTTAAATCGTCTGAATTCACTTGTAAAGAGGAGATGTTTGGATAGTGAGACGGGAGAAAACTGGAAACAGCGAGAAGGTTTTAACCATTTCTAGTCTATATCATCATGAGGGGTGTTGGATTACAGGCCAATAAAATGGACAGGACTATTTGGAATGCAGTCATTCCGACATGGCTGCAGGAGCATATTCCAGACATAATGATCTGGATGAACGAGGAGAGATTGTCCAGCTCACCATTAAATGGTACAGTCACATTATTAAGAGACTATATTGATTTGTTGACTCAGATTTTTTGTTCAGGGGCAGAGATTTCACACAAATGCTGAAAGAATCATCCACTGATTTGTTGGAGAGCCACAAACAACGTTACGATTTACTCTTGATCTTGAGATTTCAGCCGCATTTTTTTCACCTTCACTTTCAGATTCCCAATAGTTGGACTGAATTTCCTTTCCTTCTGTTATAGGATTTCTAGCTGTGTTCTGTTCAGCTCACATAAAATGATGCAATAGTGCTCAGTTCGGTTCAGATGAGTTTTATTTGTATATTAGTCATTTCACAACAAAGTCAGTTTAAGGCACTTGGCTGATATAATCTGTTTTTAAGCAAATTCACTGTGATCCCACTGACAGAAGTCGACATTAGTCCACTTTATGACAACTGCACTCAAACAAGTTGTTTCAAATGGTAACCTTGCTGAGGAAACTTGTCAGTCACCAGGTCAGATATGGCTGACCAGTCATTTTAATAGTCCAAGAATGACTTGCATCCTTTTGCTTTGTATGTTTTGTTTCTTCCTTTTCCTTTTGCAGCCTCAGGTAGATCCTTGGTTGTTTTTCTGCTTTCACCCACCTTGTTGGAAAGATTCTATTTTATAGTCCATTTTATAATTAGTTTTGTACATAAGTGGTTATAGAGTTTTTGCTTAGTCAGCAAGCAAAATACTGGCATTAAAAAAAACCTGGTTTGAATGCTTCATATTAAGCTCACTTACATGTTTGCTTCGTCAAACGTGTAAGTGAGCTCTCATCATGGTATCCAGAACATCTGAGCTAATGTTGACTTTACTCCACAAAATGTTTCTTTACCGTCCGTATATGTCTGACAGGGAGGAGTGAACACACAAATTTAAAGGACATCTCTTATAGAGACTGACTGATTTATTATCTTGTTAAATATATACAATTTAACCCTGTTGTCTGGGTGTTAAATGAGGAAGATTCTCTTCAGTGTTCGGTCGTAGTTTTGTTTTAAAGCGAGACATTCCTGGTTTGACTGCCCTGTTGTAGTCATACAAACCTGGAAAAAGAGACGTCACTCTGAGGATCCTGGTGACGGCTCAGTGCATTGACCTTTTAGAGGTCAAAGGCATGGTCACCCTGTGGGGGAGGAGGGTCATCAGTGGGGCGGGTGGGGGTCACGCCTGAGGTCAGAGTGTTTAAAAGATGCCCAGTGTGTGGCATGTCTTTGTGTGGATAGGTGAGATTTGGTCACCCTGGAGGTGAGAGCAGTTCAACGTCTCAATAAAGCTCCCGAGTGATGGAGGGAGTGACCTCAGAGTGACTCTGTTCGTCAGATCAGTCAAAATGTACAGACATGCTGCGTTCAGATATAAGTAAGTATATGTAAGTATGTAATATAAAAGGCAAAAGAAGCAATTTTTTAATGACATTCCCTTCTGATAATTGTAGCAATCCCGATATTTTTAGATTGTTTTATATGAAGTGAGGTTAGGGCTGGGTGATACGCCCTAGAAGTATCTTCGATTTTAACAAAATCAAATTTTGTTTTTAATTTTGTTCTTTTCTTGCTTGAAACATTTTAAACTTACTAAAGCAACATTAAACATAATGTTTTTGCATATATTACCAAAACCTAAGATGACAAATTCCATCTCTTGTGTGTAAATAAAAAATATCAGAAACAAACCAAAAACATAGATGTCTCATGCTGGACTTCAAATATCCAACTAATTATGTCTTGAGATAAATTAAACTGTATGGGCTCATACTGATGGTTTGTAATTTTACTTTCCTTTCCAATAGAAATAAAACTACAAAAAGAAAAGCTATTTCAAAGTATCTCAGCCCTTCGTCTCAATTTGTGTGTGTGTGTGTGTGCGTGTGTGTGTGTTCTCTTTATATTTCTCAACCATAGTGAGTCCTAACTCATCAGACATTAGTACATCATCTCAACCTCAGTTTGACAAAATTTTAGATGCTCATTAGAGAAGTGGAAGAAAGAAAACCTCTGGTCTGAACTCAGTCATTTCCATTATTAGCGTGAACGGGCTCTAAAAATGTTTGTGTGGTCTGAGATCTGCACGAGCCCCTCCGTCAGTCACTCTTTTTATAAAACTTTTTTGCATGTATGGAAAAATCTGTACTCATGGTTTTGTGTGCACACATTGTATATTGACCAGGTTTGCAAACATTAAATGTCTTCTTGAAAATTATAATACTGAAACAATGTGTTAGTAGCATTGTTGTTATAAAAACAGTCGGATGCAAATGAGCTGTTAAGCTAATTTTAACACATTTACGTGCATGCATTTGTGCAATCGACCCTTTTTCTTTTGATGTAATACAAGCTTAGTTTCTAGTCTGGTGTTGAAACTGGTCACATCTGAATGATCTCATATAACACGTGTTTAGATATTGTCTCAGATTTCCATCAAAGGCATCTAAATCTGCAGAAAGGATGGTTAATCTCTTTGCATGTTGAATAGCTCCTGTTCCAAAAACGATACATCCGACATTTCCCATGATGCATCTTAATTGTTCATTAAGTTGACAAATAATTAGAATATTCTGAACATCAGTTTTAACATCCTGCTTAATTTTCCTCTGATAATGACATTTAATCAAATATTAAATTATATTTTCATATAAGAAATACTTTTTTTCCTCTCGAACATAGCCGTTCATCTCTTAGGTTGCATTTAAAGTGATTAAGTGATTGAGAGATTAAACCAGAGCCAGAAATTGGCAGCGATAAGATGCTCCTACTCCCAAGCGAGGCTTTGGATAAGACCTTTGTCCATGTTTGCTCATCAGGGATTCATAGGTAGAGTAATCCCTGCCCTTCATATTTGTTTCATGGCTGTTCCTCCTCTGCCCGGCCACTCTGCGCTCGCCCTGCAGTTTAGCATTCAGCTGCTTACTAAAGATGTTGCTGTCTAAATGAATGTAAACGTGCAGGGCCACAAAGAGCACTAATCTGAACTGACCTCAGTGAATTGTTCCAGGAAAGCTGAGGAAGCTACGGGAGAGATTAGGCTGCAGAAAGACAGAGTTGATGCGAGCAGAGATTAGTCGTGTAGTGAGGAAGGATCGTTTTCCCCCCCAAAGGACCACACACTGACGGTGTGGCCATGTCACTATTGTCTGTAAGCCGCCGCCACTGTGGACTTGCTGGTTATTGTCTCTGAAATCCTCCAGCGTTTCCTCCAAAAACCTGGAGCCAAGCCCTTTGATTGGCACTTGTCAGGGCTGATAGAGAGGGTGACGTGTTGGGAAAGGCTCTGATAAAGGAGGTCTGAAAGGAAAATCCCCTCCCCATGAATAATAATTTGGCAAGGATTTTCCTCTTTACTCCTCCCCGCTCCTATTCTGCCATTTTCTCTGGAGATAGAGCAGTGAAGGCTCTGGGTGGCATCACTGAATGGCCTCAGCGCGCCAATTGTCTCGCTGATGCTCATCCTTTTCTCAAACATGCTAAGAAAACGATACAAGTCCAACCTTCTTGCCTCTGCCTGGTGCGCTGGATGTTGATGGGCAGGCAGTGTGTGTTGTGGGCGGTTTGTCTGTGTTTTTTGTCTCTGGTGGCCTTTCTGAGATCAGCGAGGGGATTTGACTTGGCCGCTTGCAGCCAAATCCAGCTATCTGCTATGCTCAGATGCTGCGGTTGGTATGGAAACCTGCTTTGTGTGTTTTTGGATGAGCTCTTGTTTCCAGCTTGAACTGACCATTAAACACTGCTGTGCATTCATGGATTAGACCATGCTTGAGGTTAGGACCAGAGGTTTATCAAAGAAAAGAAACATATCCTGAATAATTTTGAGTCATAGATTTGCTCAGATTTAAAGATGCATAAGTAAAGCAGAGTGAACTTCAGTTATTAGATGTTTCACCTCTGAGCATAATTTTAGTTAGCTGCTAATTTAGTTTCCAGAAATGGTAAAATTCTCTGAGATAAGGGTTTCTAGCTTTTTCTGCTTTTTATTTTATCTTTCTTCAGTTTTAATTAGATTTTTTTATGAGATCCATTTAAAAAGTATGATGTGAGGTAAGGAGTTCAGGACTCCAAGCTCTTTATACTGATACTGTAGGTCCACATGGGGTCGATTTCTTAGATTTTAGTTGCTTAAACATTAACTCAGTAATGCTTGTTGCAATTAAAGAACCTTTATAAGGATTTTTTTTCTTATCAGATTCTCAGATGACCACAGCAGCCCCTTTTCCCATGTAGATGGGGTTTAGCATTTAAAAAATTTAATAAGGTTTATAGAAGGTATTCTGTTGGTTCTTGCAGCAAACTGTGTTGTAGGATATTAGATCCCATGAGCTTATCAAGGTGAAAAATGTCCTGAGAGTCAGAGCTAAACAAGATGAATCCACACTAGTTTTCATGCTTCTAATGTGTGGAAGAAACTACCAGACATCCTGAAATCTTAGTTATCTAAGTTTATTTAAGAATAAGGACCAGTGAGGAAGAAGCCAACCCACATCATCACATTGCCTTCACCAACATCTGTTGCTTTATTAGTGTTAAAACCAGCAGAGAAGATTTGGCCAGTTTTTCATGGGCACAACCTACATAATCAGCTCTGCTGCTCATCCCACAGATGCGTGTCCCATGCAGATGTGGCTTCATTTGAAAGAGAAATGGATGATTTAAATATTATCAGATTTATTGCCAAGAAGTATCATCACAACAAAATTTATCAAAAAAAATGGCATTGTTTGTGCTAAGTTTAAAACTGAAGAAGCTTTTGGTGCTTTTTGTATGATGCATGCACAATAATCCAAGATGGACAACAGGAAGCGGTGGAGATTCTTCTTGGTTGAAGATGGAGAATAACTAAAGCTTTGTCAGGTTATATTTAATTTTTTTTTAATGTATTTTAGACTGAGTTGAAAACCATGAAGTATAATGGAAAGCAAATACTGGAGTATTTCTGTTTTAAAACCCATTCAGTAATAAGTCCAAAGTTTTGAAAATAAAGATTTTCCCCTGATATTCATCATGGTGTCATGTTGATGGTTTTTGGTTCATACGAGAAGAAATGATGAATTTGTGCCATGAAGATGAATAAATTCCTCCTGCTGTCATCTGTCTGTGTGACATTGGGCCTCCAGCGGCACGTAGAGGCATTTGATTGTGTTCAGCCTGGTGGAAGACGTCTTGTCAAATGAGACGGGGCTCCATCAATCTGTGCTGCTGACCTCTGCACGCTCACCAGCGGCGTGGCTCAGTGGATAGAGCCGTCGCCTACTAAAACAGGTCGGCGGTTCGATTCCACTCCGGTACATGTCGAAGTGTCCTTGGGCAAGACACTGAACCCTACCTTGCCTCCCGATGTGCCTATCGGGTGTATGAATGTGTGTGAATGTTGGCTCCTAAGCACCCAGTATGTTCCAATATAGGTGCTGTGTGAATGGGTATGAATGGGTGAATGAGATTTGTCATGTGAAGCGCTTTGAGTGGTCTGTGACTAGAAAAGCGCTATACAAGTACAGTCCATTTACCATTTACCATTTAAATGAATCCACAACACCTTTTTTTAGGAGGCTTAATGAATCTGATGCTTGTCGGCTCCTCAACTGGCCGAGCGCTCTGCTCTTAATGAATAGAAATGTTCCCAGATGTATAACATTATGAATTATCGCCCATGTACTAACTCACCAAACACTTGTGTTTGCAAAAGTAGCTTGAAGAAAAGAGGCTGAAACTATTGCAGAAGACAATCTGAGGTTTCTTAAGCTTAAGTCTGCGTTGATGGAGCTCTTTGTCCCTGCGCTTCTACACCAAGAAGCGTATTTTGTGGACTTTGTATTGGGAGATAATGGGACTCTTTAATTGGCTGGTCAGGGACAAAATGGATGGCTGTTTAAGTTTCAGGGGCAGCGTCCGCTTCTTAGTGAGGCTTTGAATGGACTGAAGGGAAGTGTGACTGTGGCTTCTGAGAGAACAATGAGATGAGAATCAGCATTTATTAGGGGGCTGCTAATAGGTTGTAGAGGCTACTTCAGTGTAGATCATCATGAATACAAATGAGTTTGAATTTCGGGGTTCAGTTTTTTAACTACTCCTCTGTCAGAGGGAGCATTCTGGATATTCCTTCAGGGGGTTTTTAAGTATTTTTCATGTCTTATGTTTTCAATTTTAGGTTCCCAGTCACATAATGATGAAGCCAGTTATCCAGAAAGCGCGGACCATGCTCAGGCCTCAGATGAAGAGAGAAAGCCCTGGAGCTGCGAGCAAGGAGCTAAAGGGAAGGACGGCCGAATGGAGGAGAAGAAAACAAAGGCGCTGAGCATGCTCTCCAAACTGCAGGACGACACGCCTCGTCAAAGCAAAAGCAGCAAAAGCCGCTCCAACTTTGAGGACTGTGAGTTGACGATGTATGAGCATTGATTATCAAACTGTTTAAAATAAGCAAGATCTGCAACAAACACGGAGTGAACTGCCAAGCTCAGTCTTTGGATTGTTGTGTGGGTTAGGACTGCTGGACTGCTGTAGCTGCAGGTTTAAGATGCTTCCCTGCTCCAAAACACCTGACCACAGTAAAATTTATTCCAGTTGTCAGCCATTAACATAAGCCAGGTGGGTTAAAGCAGGAAAACATCTAAAACCTGCAGCCTAAGTACACACAACATTCATTACCAGACCTGGGAACACATGGGCGCTATTTCTCTTTTACTAACACTGATTTTTCTGTTCAGCCTGATATTCTTGGGTTCTTTAAAACAAATATTCTTAAAAACTTTGGCCACAATGAAGACATTGAAGAACTTTGTTTACATTTTCTATTTTTTAGACTGGCCATTCTGGATAATAGATCGCTGTGTGCTGCTGCCTGCTTCGTTTTCATATTTACATGTACACTAAACTCAATTTGACCAAATTCTGTTTAGCTTCCTGAATCCCACGTTTTCCCCACCTTAATTTTCTCTTTTTCGTGCTGTTTGTTCTTGCTTATTAAAGTGGCAAGATTAATCCACTGTTACTTAAGTGGTTATTGGAATAGCTCAGGAAACAAATCAGGAAGTGTGGCAACATCTCTCAAAGAATTGATAAAAACCAGTCAGACAGCATTGCATAATCCCATAAAGTAGGACAATAACTTTCACAAAAAATCTGTTTTGCTTCTCAAATAGCTTTTTCTAAAATCCCAGAATAAAAAACAGGTTGTCAAGCTGTATTTACATTCTAATCTTATTTTTGGATCTCTTGCTCATACTATTTCCCTAGTTTTTCTTCAATATATGCCATCCACTTCTATTTGTGACATTAAAAGATGGGCATCAAAACAAAACAGCATTTTATTCAAAGCTGTTAAAACTACATCAAAAAACTGAAAATGTTAAGTGTTAACTGTTAGCAATTGGCAGTGTTTGAACACTATGTCTATCAGCCAATCCTCTTCTCTGCCTCCTATTCACACAAAAAACAATGCACGAAAAACACAAACACCTCGGTGTATTTATCAGCACTCGACTCTAAAAATTCACCCTCAATTACTGCACTTGATTTTTTTAGAATTGCCTTTTCTCTGCAGCCAGGAGTTTCAGCCAGGAGTTCTCCAGTTTACCTTGAGTGCCTAATTTCTGGCATCCCTGGCTATGTGAGAGAGCTGGGGCCCGTGGGTCCAACAATAAGCGTCCATGGCTAAGGAGGCCGGCCCTCTGCGTAGGTCAGTCAGGTCAGAGTTGCTCTGTGAGTACTCACGCCTTTAAAGTGGACTGACTGAACAGGTCTGTTCAGACGATAATCAGACCGGATGGGGAGCTGTGCAGCTGGCATCATCATTCTGCTGCAAGGTTATTTCTGATGAGCAGCTTTTGTGTTGATACAGGAGGATGGACTGTCGTTTTTAAGTGTGCTTCTCTTACGTTTGTGAAAACCACTCAAAGGATTGGGACGGTTTTTGAAAGTGACATGATTCCTTTCAATCAAAGATGGTCTCAGAGAGAGAAATTCAAATGTCACTGTGAAACCGCAGTGACAGTGTGAAGCGCTCACACTTTTAGAGTTGGAAAGTAAGTTTTATGTCACTATTTTGGTTGTT